>JABXWE010024950.1:0-15432 GCA_014611495.1 Limonius californicus
ATATTTCAATAGGTTACTGCATATTCGTGCATATATAGAGGCTTTTTGTAGCATATATTAGTGCACATATGCACTATCTTTACGGCATATCTGTCCAAGTCTACTTATAAGCGTGTGTAATACTTTAGTTTTTATTACATTATGAATGTGATAAATTCTAATTTGAGGATTATATGTTAAAAATAAGATTATTAATCTTCAAACTGAACATTTCAATATGTTCAGTTTACAATTTAAACATGTCTTGTTTAAATTTAATAGTATGAACTTTAAACTAAAAATTTCGAATTCCAAAGTCAATATTTCCAGTGTGAGTTGAAGAATTGGAGCTAGAAATTCTGTATTCGGCTATAAAATCAAAATCAGATATTTATAGCCTTGGCTAAGAGGTGAAATTCAAGATCATGAGTTTGCGTTCAAAAACACCAATTTTTGTTTCATAACCTGATTTCGAGGTTAAAACTTAATGATTATGATGTAAAGTTTCCAAGGCAACATTTTTCTTTAAGTGTAAATTTATATTCGTACTTTGCAGTTTTTTGTTTGTTTGTTTTATTTCCGGATCAGCTAAATAGCTATACACAGAACTGTTATTTAATATCACTAATGACTATATTGACGTATAGAGGTTAGTTCCGTAGGAGTCCTCATTCGCTAAATTCTTCACCAGTTAGCAGATATATACTTTGTAGTTGTTTAAGTTAATATAAAGTAAGCCCTTATTTTATTTTACAATTTCATGCTTACGTCTCAAAATTTAAATCATTTGTTGAATGCTTAAAACATTGAAATTGCCCCGGAAAATTTAAACGTAAGCCTAAAGTATACAATTTAAAATTATAAAGGAGACACGTAGAATTTAAAATTAAAAAATAGGTATTTAACAACATTTTTAGGTTAAAAATTAAAATCAAATATTAAAAAGGAATCTTACACGTTTAGAATGGTAGATATGAAAACAAAAACCCAATAAAACAAAATTATCGGGGTTATTATCAAAATCTTGTATTTTACGGCGAAATTGCGAATGTGAAGTAAACATCAAGATTATTAAATAATTTCCTATGCTACAATACAGTGTATTTATTCCTCTGGTATGCTTCAGCAACGCAATTGTAGTGTCCTCACACAAATGTCTTCTAATATTTGAAATTTGCCGCTAGAATATCTCGCGCCATCTTATCATTTCACGCAGAACTAAATTTATTTCGGGAGCGTGCTTTGAAAGTAATCGTTCCGGTTCTATAATCAGAAAGTCGGCCAGTAGTGTAGTTGCTCTGCCACATTTTCCAAATAAATAAACTGGAATTGAATAAACTACAAACGTTGGATTAAAAACATCCTGAAAATGGGAATCTACAACGTTCAAGTTATATTATCCATGCTCTTTTTCCTTGTTATGGTGGAAATTGGTGAGAAACATTACTTTTTGAAACAATAATTTAAATTAGTTACCGTATTCGAACTTTATTATAAATAATTTGTACGTATTTTTGAGTTATATTCCAATTGGTTGTGGAATTGGAATAAGACATTTTTCTATCATTTATTAAATTAGTTTTAATTAAATCTTGAATCAAACTCGCGATAACCTTTCTCTTTCTACAAATAAATAATTCATTATACATGCGGTTATTACGCAATTATAATTTTTATTCGCAATGCTGTCTTATTTCGTTTTTTATTGGGCACGTTATTCCAATCCTCGTCATTTTACTGTTATTGATCCCATTAGTGCTCTTTCATTTTTCTTGTGGGTGTAAATTTTTGAAACAGAACGAACAGAAAATCTAGTATTTATCGTTTCTCTAAAATTAACATTCCCTGTTCTTTTTTGGTTAATTAATTCATAGACGCCTTCATGACCCGCAGAAACAACAATTTAAATCGCGTAATAAAGTTCACAGTGCAAAAAATTTAAACAATATACCTAAAAATATCTCAAGGACGCCCACATATTGATTTCATCTCCAGTGTGAGAGTGCGAATGTCGACTACTAACACAGCTTCATTTATTATCTTCAATTTAAAGCATCATTTGATTAATTCAACATGTACTGAACGAAGTTGTCAAAAGCGGGTCTCTAGAATTAATTACGGTCAACGGCTTAAATGATGGAGTCATCCAGGACTGTATCCAGGTCTAAATGTTAGGCAGGGCTATTTTTTTGCCAAGGCTACAATTTGATATTTTTTTACTCTAATATCGTCAATGTTTACTTTTTAACAAAATATTTGTATAGTTAGTTATACAAACACTGTTTATTATATACCTGCATTCATAAAAAAAGCATTCTTTCTTACCATAAAATAACGAAAAAGTAATATAACTCTTTGGTACATTTAGGTACCTTCTATTATAAAAAAAGGTAGCTGTTTACATTAAAAAAGATGTTTTGATTGTGAAATATGTTTTTGAGTGTAACCTAATTTTTTTTATCAGAGTATAGCCCTGGCCAGCCCCACCCTAGCTACGGTTCTGGAGTGATCTGCATCATGTAGTTTACGTCGAAAAACGCCCAAACAAGGTTGCCGTTGGTGCATAACACATTTCCTTCCTATTATTAACATTTGATGAGCTGAATCAGTATAGAATAATTAGTATTGCTGAAATAATATTATACAATTACTTTCACATGGAACAATTTTGCTAATAATTCTGTTTTCGCATTAAAAAGCCCTAGTTTGAAGTTTTCATTTGAGTTTAATTAACAACAATGTTTAAAAATGATTGCAAGATGCTATTAATTTTAATGTACACGCTGATTTATTTTTGATATAGTTATATGGATGTAATAGGAATTTTAAGCCGATTATACAGCTTGATGCCAAGGGCGAATCCAGCTCAAAATGGAAGAAGGGATAGCTTTCTGAATCCAACTTCTTTCATGGGGGAAGGGGTCCATTGGGGGGGCATGCAATAATACACAATTACAAAGGAAAGACACTATTTATATATATAAAGGATTTATACAGTTGTCACTGTCTTACTTCTCTCAACCTTCCTCTCCACTCTTCTCTGTTGTTGCATTCCCCCTCTTGAAGCCTTCGATTTTCCATTGCTTCGTCTACTTCGTTGCGCCATGATCTCCTTGGCCTTCCTCTTTTTCGTCTTCCCATAGGACTCTATTCTGTCATCTTTTTTATCCATCTATGTTCTTCCGCCCTTCTAACGTGTCCGTACCATAATAACCGTTTTTCTTCTATATATGTGTTGGCATCTTTTTTCCTTCCCATTCCTGTCCGTATCTCCTCGTTCGAGACTCTGTTCATTCTGGTTAGCCTGCAGCATCTCCTCCAAAACTCCATTTCCGTTGCTGTTATCTTTCCCTTGTTTTTCTTGTTGGTAACCCATACTTCTGCCCCGTAGGTCATTATACTCTGTACCATTGTACTGTATATCCGGCATTTGGTGTTCTTAGTTATATCTCCGTCCCATAAGATTGAGTTAAGTTGCCTTATACTTGTTCTAGTTAGCGCCAGTCTGCTTCTAATTTCTTCCTCTGCCGTTGCCTCTTTTGTCACTGTAAACCCTTAGTACTTAAATTTGCTTGTTCCTTTAATTTCTAAGTTTTATTCTATTTCTAGATCTTTTATATTTCCTTCTACTGTCGCTAAGTATTCTGTTTTCCCAAAGTTAATTACTGTCGCTAAGTATTCTGTTTTCCCAAAGTTAATTTCTCATCCGGCTTTGGTATACTCTTCTTTGAGTTTTCCCACCATGTAACTCAGATCTTCCTCATCTTGTGCTATCAGCACTTCGTCTCTGACCGGTACCCCATCCCTTTGCATTTTCATTTCCAGTTACTTAGCGCGTGTTCTATAAATATTTTAAATAGTGTGGGTGACGTGGAGCATCCTTGCAATACTCCTTTTGTTGTCTCAAAGTTTTCGTAAATTTCTTTCCAATTTTAACCGCTGTTCTGTTGTTTTTATACATGTTTTTTACTACGTTGATCAGTTTTTGGGGATTTCGATTTTTGACATGGCATTCCATAGTTCTTTTCGTGGTACGGTATCATATGCTTTTCGTAAATCAATGAATGCCGCGTGTATTGGTCTGTTTTTTGTCTTCTTCTTCTCTGCTAATTGTTGTATTGTGTAAATGTTGTCAATGGTTGATCAAGACACTATTTATTAATAAAATTAATTTTCGGACAGTAGTTTGTTAATTTTCTAACTACAGCTTCTACTAATTGTTCCTTGTTTGCGAAAACCCATTGACGATGAATGCTTAGCATGGCTAACCCCTTTAACTTATTTTCACCAATAATGCTTCTAAGCCATGTTTTAATTCGGCGAAGGGAACTGAATGAACGCTCTATAGCTCTTCTTGTGCAGGGCTGTGAAAGCAAAATCAGTACCAAGTTTCTAACGGGTAAGAAGGCCTCGCGGTCGCAGTGTCTGAAGCAGAGTGTGGTTGTACTACCTTGCCCTCATCGCTGCTGCTGGTGCTGGTACTTTTCTTACGTTTTAAATTCATTGCAAATAATAAAATATAACCTTTACTAAACGTTGGTGTGGACTGGGCATAACACATGCTAACGTAGATACCCACATAAACGTCAATACTTACCATTCTTACCAAACAACTTTCTAATATCCACTTTTGTATAATGTGTAATAACGTTGATAGCACGAAACAACAAACTTTACTGTCGTAAAAATTGCATGCATTTGTGACTCTTGTGTGAATGTAACTTAACTGCATTGACTAACCGAAATGCGCGGGCTCATGATTCATTAGCCTGTTTACAAATTTTGGCAATGAAAACTAGATGTAATTTGATGAAGAAATGTTCATATGAATGTAGGTTCTATCTTTCTTCGTTAAGAAGTTATAGGGATTTTTGAATCTCTTTGAACACTAATGAGAAATAATATTTTAAGAAAATCAAAAACCTTTATTGTAACAAACAGAAACCAACATTGAGACTACAGTAAATGTTCAAACATTAGCCCATTCTCCTGAATACACAAATGGCAACAACGAATTAAAATCTCTTGCACGCGTAATAAATTCATATTATTTCTAATATGAGTTTCAGCATCTCGAATCTTCTGCAATAATTAATGAAGATCATTTATTTCCACGGCATAAACAAGTTGCTTGAAGTGACCCCATAAATAAAAATTGCACGGATTTAAGCCGGGTAATCTAGGTGGCCGTGGTATAGAACCTCCGTTACCAATCCATTTATTTGGAAAATGAATATGCAGCCATTCGGTCACTTGTCTTCCTCGATGAGGCGGAGCCCTGTCATGCTGATACCATATATCTTGCATCAGATGGAGTGGAACGTCTTCCAGAAGATCAAAAAATGTGGTGCTCAAAAAGTTATGGTACTTCTCTGCATTTAAATTCCATCAAATACATTTACAAATAGTATTCTGTTAAATAAACCACCCCAAACATTTACACTAAATCTCTGCTGGAAATTATGCGTTTTAAGAGACCAAATATGGTCATTGTGGAAATTATTAATACTGTCTCTTGAGATGGGATTAATCTCACCATAGAATTGTTGAAATAAACTTGTTATCTCGGGCGTGGTGTTGCAAAGTATAGTGACAAAAA
This sequence comes from Limonius californicus, assembly GCA_014611495.1. Taxonomy (NCBI): domain Eukaryota; kingdom Metazoa; phylum Arthropoda; class Insecta; order Coleoptera; family Elateridae; genus Limonius; species Limonius californicus. The sequence goes on from JABXWE010024950.1 coordinate 5,579, forward strand.
TTCAATCGCAATTGAACATAGGTATCCGTAATGCAATGCTTGTACAGTTTGTCGATGACAAGGATACAACCTCTCGCTACACAAAACTTTGTGGTAGTCCTAAATTTCGTGCTGTGCGTTTGGTACTACTTTCCGGTTGTTCAATTACAGCATTCATAACGTTTTCAAGATCTTCAATATATAGGAGGAACGGCAGCACCAGTTATGCAAAGTCTTCTAAAGGCTGTACTGAATATGGAATGTGCCGGTTGACGTCTATTAGGAAATCTGTTTCGATATTCTGTCGCTGCATTACGAGCGTTTCCATTACAAAATTCATAGATAAAAGCAATGTCCGTATATTCTTCGTTAGAAAATGGATAATTAATTGCTAAGTACAACTGCACAAGTACAACTGTTAACAAACCGCGACAGAAACTTTAGACATAAGCAACCTATTTTTTGCTAACTTTCGTTATGCTAAACCATATCTACTACGTTTTTTCCCCTTAATTTAGGGTTCAAAGAGATAATTATTTGAAAACCCCTATAAATTCTTAACAAAGAAAGATAAAACCTACATTCATACGAACATTTCTTCATGAAATTACAACTAGTTTTCATTGCCAAAATTTGTAAACAGGCTAATGAATCACCCTGTATATTTGCGAGGTAAATAGCTTCTGGAATATTTTCGTCATAAGAGTCATAAGAACTACAACCTGTACGTGTATAATACACGTACAGGTTGTAGTTCTTATGACTTTTAACAGATGGCGCGAGGGTCTCTATTTCGTAATTAGTTTCTTTCAAAATGTTGACATACCAACAAGCAATCTATTAATCAATCTTTCAGAAATTTGTTGTTTATATTTTTTCTGTTTTATTTTAAATGTTCACCTTGGAAGAGTGGGGCAGCGTGACGTGATCAAATTTTTTAAAAGGCAACCCAATTCCCCCCCCTCGTTGTGATAGCTCTCCCACTAGTTAAATTGCATATAAAAGAAACTGGCACATCATATTATATAAAGTTCGAACAATTCAGAATTTATTTTTAATAAAAATAAGTACATTATGAAGAAAATTATCTAACGGGTATTGTCCACCATTAACCAGTTAGCATTGACCAGCACGTGCGTAAACATTTTGTATCGTCTGCTCAGTAGTTTCCGGGCTGATACTTTCCGTTTCTAAACGAATCTAGCGCCCGTCTATAGTGTTTGTCCACTAATGTAAACTCACAATAGTAATAGTTTTATAACGAAGAAGTATCATAGAATTAACTTCAAAATGCAGGGTATTCCATTATAAAAATCTCTTCTGCTTAAATTCGAAATCAACCATCTTGTCTCTTTTCCGCAAATTAATAGTGTATCCCATTTTTCCCCTAATAAATTTACAAAATTGATAATAATCCATCTATACAGCGTGTTAGCGAAAGAACATTGACAACTCTCATGTGGTTTGAACCTTACTACAATAATAAAATTCTAATAAACATAGGTTTGAAAATGTTTCTCGTATTTTTCGATGAAGAATTCATTCTGGAAGTCAGGAATTCTAAAATTCCACTAAGAAGCTATTTCAGTCCTATGCACACTAAAGTTTGTTTTTAATTGAATCACTGTTGAATTGATGCCCCTCTCCCCGACCTATGATAATGTATCTGTACAAACTCGAGACATTTAGGTCGCAATAAGGCTTTCATTTTAGGTTCGAGTCTGACTTGTTACAACTGCACACAAGTAAAAAACGGCCACTGTAAGGACACCTTTAAAAAAGAGCACGTATCCAAAATCGACTGCCTTCATACACAAGTTTGCGTTAAGCACAAGCAGCCCGCTATAAGTAAGTAAACGAAGTGATTGCGTTTCAGACACAAGTCCATCTCTCATGTCATTTGTTTTAGCTCTAGACTCCGCTGACCACTCTCAAAACCTATCAACTAACATTGTAAGGGGCTGCAAGCCTCGAGACTACTGCGAGCAAGTAAAACATTTTGCAGATCATTGTTCTTCCTGCGAAACAAACCTGTGTAACTCGTCTTCTGTAGTAACGCCTTCATGTATCATCGTTGCCTTATTGTATGCTGCCAAAAGTATAATTTTTTAAATTGTTTTAAGATGTAGCACAATTTGCCTTTAAATATCTAAGCTAATGTTGTCCAATCTACCTTCGTGAAATAACAGGGATAAATTAGTGTTTTGTTTCAAAGTTGCAATCACAGATGCCTATGAAAAACGAAAATCTTGTCTTAGATTCCTTCATACAATTAAGTAGCGATTTTAATTTGACAGCCGGTATCATTTCTCTTGCTTGAAATAGGATTCTATCAAATCTATATTGTGTAGTCATGACAAAATAAAATAAAGTTAAATAGCTTACACAGCTGAAATTTAATTTCGCTGTCTTAATGATATTTATCTGTTTCCAATTAGAAGGATAAATAGTGGGAATCAAGTTAAGATACGATATTTGACCACATGACAAAATTTCGTAGTCATAGTGTGCATCTCAAACTTTATCAATAATATTAAAAAAACGTTTCTTCGGCTTACCATCTAGCTTAAAAAAAGTTTTATCTTTCAAATGAAGTATTTTTATGAACACATTCACATTGAGAGTTCTCACTATACATCCTCACTACTAAATCTGTTTATTATTACAGTCGATTCTAATTAAAGGGACTACCGGTTAATCGGGGCAGCCGCTCACTTAGGCCAAATCTTTTAAAAAACAGAAATCAAATAAAGGAAATAACAACAATTTACATCACTTATTTGAGACAACAGTCCATCAAAATATGTAATACAATGGAAAACTTTCAAATCACAAGAAAAAAGAAATTGTAAACAGTTTAATATGAATTCTTTACGAAATGCAGTGGATAACAGCACTGAAAACGTGTTTTTAAAAATCTTTTCATCAGACATCACATACAGGGAATTTTTCTTTTTAGTGTACATTGTATATGTAATTGTCTATGTATACTTTTAAAAAGAACGCTGCAATTACGCCTATTATGTAGGCAACCAACTATACAGAGAACTAAAGCTTGCTGTGACCGAAACAATCAAATTAATTCAATGTTAAAAAATAAAATTAGTCTTTATTTAGTATCTTACTGCGTTTTTATACAACCATGTACAGTAAAGACGAAGAAGTGGGAATTCTAATGTGGTATCAGAATGGAAACAGCTTAAGAACTGTGGGAGACTTATTTTCAGTAAAATATCCAGAAAGACCTATTCCGTGTATTCGAACCATACAAACAATTGTTAGAAAATTTAAATCAGATGGATGCGTAATAAATTCCCATAAAATAAGAACTGAAAGTAATCGAACCGAAGAAATGAAATTCAATATTTTATGCTACGTTGCAGAAAACCTCAGGATCACTGCGAGAAATAGATTCACATTTTAATGTTTCTAAATACTCGGTATTTATAACACTAAAAGAATTTAAATATAAATCGTGCAAATTTTCAAATCACCAACAACTATTCGATGAAGACAAAGAGAAAAGAATAATCTTTTGTGAAACTTTCTTTAATTTGCCAAATGAACATGGATACATTTTAAATAAGATCGTTTTTAGTGATGAAGCAACTTCCACAATAAACGGAGAAGTCAATTCACAACATTTGCGGTGTGTATTATAATTCTTCCCCCCTTTCCATTAGCCTGCTAATCTTATTCCTTAGATATTGGTCCCGCACTAACCGCCATTTACAAGTCTTAACTCACAGTCAATACACTGGGAAAGTTAACGTATGGCTAGGAATAGTTGAAAATAAGCTTATCGGTCCATATTTTATTGATGGTAATCTCAATACAGTCAAATTTTTAGAGTTATTAAGGAACGACATCATTCCGGCAATAGAAAACTTAAACATCCATGACCCGTGGTTTCAGATGAATGGAGCCCCTCCGCATTCCACGAATGCTGTAAGAAACTTTATAAGCGACAGGTTTCCAGGACGTTGGATAGGGAGATTCGGTCCCGTACCGTGGCCCCCGCGTTCTGCAAATTTGTCGCCCAATGACTTCTTTGCTTGGGGAAACTGATATAAAACATTTATACAAATATTCCAATACAAAGTATTGATGAATTAAAAGATCGCATTCGTACCGAATGCAATAGCTTGAATCCTGACTTTCTTATGAATGCTGTGAGTGCTTTTCAACCGCGTTTAGGTTATTATTTAGAAGTAGAAGGTGTTATTGATATTTAATATTTTACAATAATAATCGTCATTGTTGTTCCACTCATTTTGATTTACTTATTTAATATAAACACCGCATCGAATATAACCTTCATACTAAAATAATTTACAACTATACAGTGACGTTTCTGTATGCTTCGGTTTGTTTAGTTTTCTATATACTTGGTTGCCTACATAATAGGCATAATTGATGCGTTCTTCTTAAAAGTATACATAGATAATTACATGTACAATGTATATTAAAATGAAACATTCCCTGTATATATGCTGTCGGCGAGGCGCCGGACATTCACACGTAGACATTGGTAGAGTGTGGTAAAACGGTGGAGTTAACTTATATTCAGTAATAGCTACACTAAGCTACGCTGCACGCGTATGCGACGTATGGTATTATGGTAGACTAAGATGCCAAGAAATGGCAAGGAAAATTGAAAGACCTTAAAAGCCAGCCAGTGAACACAACTCATCGTCGGCTTGCTGCATATTTTATTTCTGTTATTTATATTTTTGTTTATTTTACTAAAGTGTAACGCATATTTGGGATAGTCCCAATGTGTCCCGATTAAGCGGAATCGACTGTAAATACGTATAGTATAAAGCATAGGATTTATATGGATAAATATGTATTAAATTTGATCTTGTTATAAAGAATCGACCTATTTCATGTGCCTATAAAACATTTTCAAGAAGTTCTGTTTACAGAAACCTTTAAAATTATAACAATTTTTAATTGGTTTAACCGAAGTAAATTTAGGACAAAAGTTTATCGCCAATTTTTACACACAGTATGCTTTTTCAATTGTTTTTTTGGTTGAAAATGGCATACAAATGAATTTTAAAGCACTCATTGTTTGAACTCAGGCCTTACTATTTATACTTTTTTTAAATATTGTTATGTACGGATATGTGATTGTTGAAAATAGAATTCAATTTATATAAAGTGGGTGCATAAAAAAAGCAGGTAGTTATTTAAAAAACTAACTGTCGTATTGCAACAGGTGTAATATTAGCAAAAAAATAGTTTTCAGAAAAAATACCTTGCCAAAAAATATTTTTGCTAAAATCTATTACCTATCCCACTTCAGTTGTTCCAGAAATGTTAAGAATGTTATATATTTACTGTATTTATATATAATTGTTATTGTTGCTTTGTCTGTCATTTTGTTAATAGTTATTAAGATATAAGTGCTAAGAGGGACATTTTATTTTGTGAGAAGGGAAGTTTGGGACACGACGCCGAAGGCGGAATGTCCCATCCCTTCGAACAAAATAAAATCACTTTTAGCACATATATCATACACTATTTTTTCTACCAACACCATTAAAAGTGCAAATCAATGCATTTCTTACGTTATTAAATTTATAAAATATCGTTTTGGAACCCAATTATTCATGAAGTTTATTGTTGCTAAGGTAATGAAAATTCGATCGTTTGTTGATAAGTAATTTCAAATCTCATAACAGCGCCGAAAAAAAAATTTTGTTTGCAAGTAAAACACTATCCACTTCAGATTACTTATTCTAACTGCAGTTTCTCTAGCTGTACATTTAATTAAGTAAATAAATATTCCTTTGATAAAATTTCTTAATTTTTTTATAATATCGCACCAGTGTTAATAGTAAATCACGTCATTTACTTTTAGCACTAGTGCTAAGAGTAAATTACTTTTAGCACCACTGCCATAAGATCACATTTTGTACACTGACAGCATGCGTTAAAAATTAAACTTTTACTGTCGTTTGTAGAAAAAAATATATATTTACTACGTTGGCACTATCAGCGGTACAATAATTAATACTTACTGTGTTTGTCAAAATTATGTTAACACATAAATAGAAATCCATTATTGTAATCAACAATTAAGAACAAAATAAAACGGAAATGCACCTTCCATGTAAGTGGTAATATAATTTTGACGTACTCTATATATTGTACATGATTTTTCTTAGACGTATGTTTATGCACAATAAATGTTTAAATATTAAAACTGTTTTTTTTTCTCTTATGTATAGAGTATGCAAGCAATATGTTACTGCACACAGAATTGTACGGCAGTTACACCAATGTAGAACTAAGTAGGTACAACCAGTGGTCGAAATAAATTAAACATTTGCGATTATTTTCGTTCATATAAACTTTAGACGTCTTTAATTCCCATACCTTCGGTCTCACAATTTTAAAAATGTAGATATGTGCTGTAGATGGCTCTGTTTAACTAAAATGGGGTGAATTAAGCGTCATATAATAGAACTGTGCACGTTTTAGACGATGTAATAATGAAAATCAAGAATACTGTACAGAATCACTCATTGTATGTCACAGCACATAATTGGATTAGTACTTGGTACAAAATCAGTAAATGGCCAAACTCAAACCGGATTGCCTATACAACACATTCTAAACCGTCGCTATGGTAATGTGATGTAAGGCTAGTACACGACGCAGAATTTTGTACGAAGTGTTTTTACAAAATTTTGTATCGTGCCATATAGAATCCTGTACGCAAAATTTAGTTCACCATTTTGCACATTCATGCTCGAAAGCTGCAGAATTTTCTTCATTTCTGTGTAATACCGATGGGCAAACGAGCAATTTTTAGTGTTCAGCGATGATCACAGAGGGCAGAAACGTAAATGTTATACGTGTTTCACCGCTGCGCCGAAGCTACTTTCGCACTACGCCCTTTCTATTATCTCGCTCATGTCCTTCATTCATTGCTGTTCATGTAAAGTAAGTAAGTAATAGCGCTACGAATTTATGCATCAACCTAATAGTATGAAACCTTGATACAATTCTGCATTATCCACAATCAGATGATTATTATGACAGTTTTTTTTGCAACATAGTTTTGACCTATTCATGCATGCTAACAGACAGAATTTCTCGCAAAATTGTGGTTCGTGTCATATAAGTTCGACAGAATTTAGTGCAAAACTTTGTGAATAACTTTGTACAAAATTCTACGTCTTCTCATACTAGCCTAACTTACTAAACAAATGACGTCGTAAATACCTATTACTTGCGTTAGTTGCTTCACTGTCCCAATTTTATAATGCGTTTTTTTTAAATGGGGCTGCTTAAAAAATTAAATCCATCCTTATTTATAGGAATTGATGATAAACGCCGAAGTCACAGGAAAATTTATCGAAGTCTCGCCCAAAACCCTAGATTTTAATGCCTGTGTGTTCAACTCGGTCTACCAGTTAAGCTTCCAGGTTTATAACAAGGCCACTCTTCCCCATGGAGTAGGAATAAAATTTCCTTCCTGTCTAAAGAAATATCTGTCCAGCAGCGAAAACGACGTTTACATACAACCAAACGATTACAAACGAATTTCTATACAATTTATTCCCAGGTAATAAAATTTGCGATTTAATTTCAAACACTTTGTTTTATAGCATGCTACAAAATGCTCTTCCATATTCCTGCCATTTTCTTTTATATTGCCATACTAAGGTGCTTAACATGCACTGTACTATGTGTTCTGTTCCTGCTATAAATGATTTTATTAAACAGGATCCCAAATAAAGTATTGTTACTCAAAGACGTTTATTAATCCTAAAATCACTTCTTTAGGTTTTGGAGAGTTTGTAGAGAATATTGAGACACATTGTATTCTTTCAGAGAAGAAATCGTCACCTGCAACGAAATTAGTTATTACGATTCGGAAACGAAAATTTTGGAATTTCCGATTTACGTGTGCGTAATGTCCAAGAACTTCTCGGGCACTCCCCCAACAAAAGTGACCATATTTGCCATTTTAACAGACTCAAACGGCTTGTGTCTTAATCCGGAGCAAGGATATTACACTTCATACATTAACGAGGGTTGCGAGGTTAATTTACGAGAATGCACGTGCGAATCGGGTGCTGACTACCTCATAGATATGGGGGAGTGTACCACACACGAAATGGTTTACACAGAGCTGAAACTGACGAACAGTTCTTACGTTTTCCACAATTTTGGATTTATGAATTTACCAGAGGTAGCACATAAATGTTTAAACAGCAAAATTATTTACAAATGCATGACATTTAAAAGATGTCTATCATTAGACTTCTTTTGCTCCCCAATTTTTTAAATTTTCTTTCCTCGTTTTTCTACAATTATTTATATTTATGTTAGCTTATGTTTGTCTTTCTCTTTTCTTGTTTTAATATCTTTTTGGCCGTTCTATAAAACAGTCCTAATTCTATGTAAATCTGTCTATTTCTATTTGTCTTTTATTTTCTCTGCTTCCCTTTCTAACTGCCTTCCATTCTGGTCGCTGTCTCTTTTTATCCCCCTTTCTTTCTATTCGCAATCTTACTTCATGTTTTTCTTCTTCACTTTTAACAAACAATTTTTGGTGTTTATAATTATACAGGATTCTCATGTAACACACCACAAACATTTAAAAGTAGCCATAACCTGTCGAGAATGTAAACTGAACAACAGGTAACTAGTGTAACACCAGATCCGGTAAAATCGTTGTTTTTTTAAATGGTATAGTTTGTTGGTTATAATCCATATCCTGCAAAGGTTGTTTTGAAATGTTGAAAATGTCTTCTTCTTTTTCTATCACAATATTGTTACGCCTATGGCTGTAACTGATAAGGAGCCCTTTGTCCCTATCGCCGGGATCACCAGAGAAACAACTACCCTTGTATAAAATGATTGGATTTATTCATCTGTAAGTTATACAAAATTATAACAACTTATCCTAAAACATTATTTTAAACTACTTAATACAATCAGGTACAACACCATTGCTAGGTTGGTTACTGGGAATACTGTCCTCTATTAATCATTCACTGACAACTGCCAACTATTCACTGTTGGCTAATTCAATCTTAAGTGTCCTTTTATAAATTCTCTTTTACATCCATAAGCAATGACCTGCTTATTACTCAATTTCTCTTATCAAGCGTATTACTTATTCCACATTGCCTAATTTAATAGTCTAATGTACTTTGAATTTGCCAAGTAAAATGACATAACTACTTGCAACATAAATGTGTATGCAATTGAAATCACATTACAACAGTTATGAAGCAATAATAATTTAATGTAGAATTTTGGAAATTGGGTTCGTAACAATATTTTTAAGCATCCTCCGCCTGTCTGTCTATCTGTTAAACATTTATACTGTTGCCTCCCTTATGAATACTCCTTGTTTCGGCTTAGAATTATTAGGTTATCGTATATCCTTTCTCTCTTTCGTATTGTTTATATTTTCACTTTCTTTGGAAACGACTTTTATTTTCTACTTTCGTTTATTCGCATTTATTATTATTTTGTTGCAATATTCAATATAGAAAACGTTCGTTCCAATTTTACAGAATTCCCGTATAAATGTTGTTTCCCCAGTAAAAATATTCCAGATTTCAATCACCTTTTTTTTTAGAATGTTGTTAATATTTTTTCTCTCTTTTTCTGGGTTTCTTGCTAAATATTGTTTGGTACATTTGCTTGTCTCTCTACTACTAGTTTTTCGATGCTTATTTAGTATATTATTATATAAAAGGATTTATTTAAAATCTCGTTGATTGTATCCGTGTGTTTTTTTTTAATTTGACGTCAAAGTAGTCACTGAGAAATCCATTGTGAACAGATCACAGAACATACGTAACCCTACTTTTAGAAACAGATTTGACAAGAAATCATTC
>JABXWE010024951.1:0-13845 GCA_014611495.1 Limonius californicus
GTGACAAAATTTAAAGTATAAACAAATTTGATTTCACTTCCCTTTTAAAATAGAAACGGCTACTGCTGCGACCGTGCTCCAGGTTCTTTATCAATGGCTCCAGGCGCGCCTGCTCGATCTTTGAAAAACAAATGTTCCAAGGTAACTCGCCGAAGCCTGCTTATCAATTGGGCCAAATGGTGGAACGTAGAATTTTTGAATCTTAATTACGGGATTTCCACCCGTGCGAACTTTGCCTAAATTAATTCATAGGAGATTAGAATTAAGTTCAGGAAATTAAGACAGGACAAAATTTTTGTCAATAAATAACTCACCAGTTGATGGAAACTGGCATACCACAAAAAATCTTCTTGACCGGAATAATTCGAAATTGGAAAAATTGAATTCCTGGAGTTTTTGCTTTCCCGCAACTATAGGAAACGACTCCGGTGTAGTGGCTCCCAGATCGGAACTGATTTCCAAATCGATAAACGATTTACCAAAAATTTGTTCACTACACACCTAATTATCCGGCCAGATCGCCAAAACTAAACTGTCCTATTTTCTGAAACTGTCGTTAAGATTTCTATTCCCCCTCAAATTCCGGAACTCTAATTTGTTGCGCCGTATAACGGAGTGTAACCTTCGAAATGTAATAAATGTAAAAGGGTTGCCTTCCATTAGGTGCGAAAATTGTTACAACGTATTGCGGTAACTAAGTTGTCATCTTCAGTAGGAACTTTAACTCGAAGTAACTAAAGTAAAGCTTGGCCAATTGTTTGCTTGGCGAAGCACCTCACCAGAGGTATGCCTCGGTCAACCTACTTCAGTTTCCTACTGGAGATGGCAGTTTAGTTGTCGAAATACATATTTAGGTGTTCTAAATATCGTGGTGGTAAAGGATTTTTCCAATGTTTATAAAGAGAGGCTGTTCAGAAAACGTCTCACAATATGAAAGTCTGTTGTCCCAATATTATCTTGTTGTTTTTATTTAAATAAGTTCTCTGTGGATGGAGTTAGTTCCCGTTCCAAAGGGCTGTCGTTCCAGCGAGTTTCTGTGCCGCAAGTTACTATTTTTTGGCATTCAGAATACTTAGTTTTGGCGATAATAACCAGTTGCGTCAGCCTAGCAGGTCTAGTCATGTCAGCCTAGCTATTCTTTTCTTCTCGACTTTTATCCTCGTTTGGAACCGTTCGAGCGCAAGCTTATCCTCAAGCCGTCCTCCGTATTAAGATAAAAATTAACCATTTTATTAAATGTCAGTCAATAGTGTAAACAGCGACGGCTTTTTTACAAACTGCTTAAATTTATGAGACATAGAAAGCTGTTATATTACCAAAAAATAGAGCAACCTTCTGCTGCCGTTTGTTTATTAGATTTAATAGTTAATTATATTTGTCATGCTGTAAACGCATCTGTCATTGCCTATGCAGCTCTTTCTTCTTTTGTGTAACCATAAATATCGCAATCATTGGCGATTTGAGCCTCAAGCTCAGACGTCGTAAGGCCATTTTCATTACAGAACTGATTTATACCATGACCGACACTGGTCCTAATTTGTTCGTTGTTGGTTTGTAAATGTACCAACGTTTTACTCGTTGTATTCAATATTATTACAACCATCTTTTGACAGCTTACGACTTGTTTTATCTTTCCTTATTTGTCGGTTTTGTAATTAGAATTGAGGTAGAGGAAAGCACTACAATTTAGGTTCGACTCCCGAAGTTGTCCGTTCTTGGCCTTTCAGGAGGATCTCTGTTTAGCTGCGGCTGGAAAGGGTGGCGGCCACTTTTTTTGACATATCCTGAGCATCCTATCAACAAATATTTTCTGCCGATAATCGTGTTCCGCAAACCACCCCTTCTCTATGTGCTAGCCGAAGAGTCGTTTTTGTCGCAACCTGTTCGTTTGGCTCGTTACAAGTTTATAATCATAAAAATGCTATTCATCTATCCTCTACCACAGCCTGCAAAGAGAGCCCCTTCGTTTGAGGTGGTGGAATTCAAACACTCTTAAAATTCGCGGTTTCACGTTTGTCTTGCCGGCTTTCTCTTTACAACCTTAGGAATTTACCAACTTCTTATTCTTTTGCGTACGTAATCAAATTAATGACGAAAAATTTGAAAACAAACACACTCGCATTTTGCTGTCCAACTTCAAATATTTTTGTAATTTCCACGTTTTACAAAAGAATCTGTAACTTGATATGGCTATTTTATACTGACACAGCATGGTTGCTCATTGTAGTACCCACACACTAAAATGGGCCAGTGTATATTCAATTTAATACATAATATTTTGAATGTATGATTTGCAGGAGACCAAAACCAAACTACAAGAAAATTCGTGTGCGTTCTCAGAAAATTCAAAAATTGTGGGACAATATTAGATATAACGAGGATTTGCCTCTAACGGAGGACCAACGCATTATGTTGAGGTAATCTAAATCTTAGTAACGCATTGCAATCCTTTTTATTGTTTTCTGTTTGTGTCCACCATTAATGGCATTTCACCCTTCCTTTCACAACCTCGTCCGTCCACCTCTTTTTCGTTTTTTATACTTTTTATCCAAACTTTATCCTTTAAAATTGCGTATGGGAAATGATTGCGGAGAGACCCGAAGACAGTTCCGCACCCGGCTGCCACTTTAACCCTGTTTGAGGTAGTTAGTGCCGTGGCACACTAACCCAGTAGGACCGACGGTTTAAGGTACTCTCCGAGGCACCGCGGATTGCAGTGTTGAGCGTAGATTTTCGGCCAACCATCCAAGTAGGCACCGCGCGGATCGTTGCTTAACTTTGAATACTGTTTGACCAGTACTCGCGCTTGTCCGCCACGCTGCTTCCCACTTTATCCTTTAACGTGTGATCTCCAACTGGAAATTAAGAAGGAAATCTTCAATAAAGTGATCCTACCAGTTTTGTATTATCGAGCGCAAACAATAGCCAATAGCCCAGGAAACGATGGAAAGAATTGTATTAACATATCGTTAAAACTTTATCTTCTGTTACTCGTACAACACCACCATACCACATGTTTTTCCATTTTGAAGCCAACTCTTGCATATACTTTTTTTTTATCCTTATGATACATAATGTTGCCCGATTTTATATTCTAGAGGCCTAGTCTCTGCTAGACCTAAACTGTCCAATGTTATTTTTGCCTTCCGTTTTTTTTGTCTAGTTCTGTGTGGAGGTATTGGTTTCTATTCCTACGAGATAGTAGTATTCCGGAAATTTTCTTTTTATTGATTCAGGTCGTTTGGTGGATGGAGAACATTTTGAATTCATTGTTGTTGAGCAGCGGTTCTCAAACTGGGGGGTGCGCCCCGTGGGGGGAGGGGAGTCGAATAAATGAACAAGAGATCAGAATTGAGCTTTTAGATTTTTATCACAACGAAAGCATTATAACCAAAATTAAAATAAATCATTTCTAAGGCATAGATCTAATGACTAATATGTGCCTGCTTTAAAGTAAACATCCTGTCCAGGTTTGGTTTAATATTCGAGATAGACACTAAACTCTTTTTTATTTGAAGTTTGTTTCTATATTAAGACTTTGAAGCAGCTACAGTAGAAAAACCAACTTCGCAAAGGTAAGAAGTAGGAAAAGGTAACAGTATCCGAAACGCTTTTGATTTAATGAGAGAATACAGGGTTTGTCCGAAATGTATTGTCAGTGATTTTATTGTGAAGGACTACACGTCGCAGCACGCTTGGACCGGTTGGGATCGGTGGAGGAGGAAGTCAGCTTTCGAATGCGCGGTCGCTCAGCTGTCTACGACCATCCGGTGAGTAAGGAAAGGTTTTTCCGTGTAACTCGTTTTCGTCTCCCGTGCAAGCCGCAATGGAGCGCTCGTTGGAACAAAGGATTGCCATCAAGTTTTGTGTGCAACTCGGCAAGTCCGCAATGGAAACTTTTCCTATGATAATGACAGCCTTACGCATTGATAGTTTGTCGGAACGTCAAGTCTACCGGTGACACAAAGTTTTGAGTTCAGACCATCGTTTAAGTGTTCGTTTAGTAGCACAGACATTAAACATTCCAAAAAGTACCGTCCACGAGATTGTGACGATTAATTTGCACATGCGAAAAGCGAAAAGTTGGTGCCCAAGTTGCTAACGGACGACCAAAAATCTCGCCGACTTGAAACGTGCCAGGAATTTTGGGACTTTTGTGAAAGTGACCCCCCCACTTTTTAGACAATGTCATCACAGGTGACGGGTCTTGGGTGTTAGAATACGAACCCGAAACAAAAAGGCAAGTGCCGAACAACACACCTCGGCGTCACCACCTCGCCCCACGGCCCCAAGAAGGCCGAATGAGCAAGTCAACGGTCAAGACCATGCTCATTGTGTTCTTTGACATCAGAGAGCTCGTCCACCATGAGTTTCTACCACATGGTACAACCGTCAAAGCCAAATTCTACGTGGAAGTGCTCAAGAAACTTCAACGAAGGATTTATCGCGTCCGGCCCGACATGCGGACGATTAGAAACTTCACCATGACAACGCGCCAGCCTACACCGCCTTCCTCGTGACCCGCCTCTTGACCGATTCAAAGGTGTCAACGGATCCCCAACCGCCTTACAGTCCTGACGTGGCTCCCCCAGACTTCTTTTTGTTGAAACCTCCCATGAAAGGACATCATTTCGGGACAGTTGACAAAGTCAAAGAGGCTTACACCAAGGCTCTAAAGGACATTCCGGAGGAGGATTACCGTGACGCCTTCCATGCCTGGAAATCTCGCTGGAAGCGATGTATCGACGCAGGACGAGTCTATTTTGAAACCTTTTAATGTGTTATACCGATCTGATCAATCAATTTTTTTTTCATCGACTTACTGACATTACTTTTCGGACAAACCCTATAGTTACAAGACAGTTCACTCCAGAAATTTGTTAGTCACTTAATAACAAAGTTTGATTTTTCTGCGGTACTTGAAGAAAGATCTATCAATTGTTTTTCTTCTTGCAGAGATAGGCCGGTAGGTATACTTCCAAATGGATTTATTACCCAATTCCTGTCACCCAATTTACCTAATGTCTTCTTCTGAGAAAAAGTATTTACTGAAAGTAGTGCTCAAGTTTTCTGAATGACCCTCCACTGTCTTTAGCAACAACCTTTTATGATTCTCTTCCGGTGGGTAACTCTGGATAAATTCACGCATTGTGGGAAACATCTCAAAGAAATTGGGTTTTAATTTGTTATTCCATAACTGTATTCTCTTACAAAAAGCATCGACCCTTTCACGTAAATCAAATATATTTGTATTATTTCCCTGAAGTTGAAGATTAAGTGAATTAAGGTTTTCGTGTATGTCTAGTAAGTAGGGGAGCTTCATTAGAAATAAATTGTCGTAGAATGCTTCTACTGAAGAATATTGTTATTTCATTTCTCAGTTCGTAGACACGCTCGAACACCTTATCGGTGACAACCATCTGGATGGAGAAGAAAACAACAATGATACATGTTCAGCTCCGATATCTTCACAAAGAGCAGCGAAAATCCTTAATTTTCGAAGGCTGGTTCTTTTATAATTAACTACTATCAAAACAATATTTAGCCCGGGACTTAGTGATTTTGACGCCAAAGCTTCCCGATGAATCATGAAGTGTGTCCAAACTCTTCTTCTTCTTCGTCAACCCTTCTCTGTCCACTTCTGCACGTAGGTCGACGACGGATTTCAACATTACTGATTCTATCTCTAATCCTTAAGCCAAGCATATTTCTTTCCATGGCATGCTGAGCTGTTCTTAACCGTGTCATGAATTTCTTCCGTAAAAACCAATTTGTCACATACTTGCTTCTTTCAGTTATTTGGTATTTCGCTTTTCAGAATATAAGACAGTTTTACAAGCGCTGTCCATCCTTGTCGGAGTCTTCTAGTTATTTCGGCCGTTTGGTTATCTTCCCCAGTTTAATGATATGCCCTAGGTATATATAATCTGTCCCATTTTCTATTTGGATATTATCGATGACAATATGAGTTGATTCTGGTGACATGATTTTGGTTTTGTGATAGTTCGCTTTTAATCCCGCTTCTAGTGATCTACTATTTAATTCTGATAACATATATTGCAGATTATCTGCAAAGCGGAGGTGATTTATGTATTTTCCATCTACGTTTATCCCCATTTCGTTCCATTTCAATTCTTTAAAATGTCCTCAAGTGCTGCAGTAAACAGCTTGGGGATATGGCATCTCCCTGCCTGAAACCCCAGTGTATACTAATTTCTTCAGTTACTGTATCTTCAACTATTCTTACTGTCATTGTGGCGTAGTCGTAGATATTTTTGATTAAGTCCGTATATCTAGAATCCGCTTTTAGTACCATCCAGGTATCGATCGAATTGAAAGCCTTTTCATAATCCACGAAGGCCAGATGAAGAGGTATGTTATATTCCGTGGCTTTTTTGATTAAGTTTCTGATTGTCTGGAAGTGGTCTGTGATGCCGAATCCTTTTCTGAATCCCGCCTGCTGCGGGGGATGGTAAAACTCCAATTTATTAATCAAACGGTTAGTTATTGTTTTCGTCAATAATTTGTACAAGTTTGAAAGCAGGCTAATAGGTCTATAATTTTCCGTGTTAGCACGATCTTCCTTTTTATACAGTAGAATCACTTCGGTGTTGTTCCGCACTTTTGGTACTTTACCATCTTCTATACACATATTTAGCACTCTTTGGACCATATGTAATTGCGTCTCTTCCCATCTTCAACATCTCGACTGTTATACGGTCTCGATCAGATGAACGTCTATTTTTCATTTCTATTAAAGCTTTGGTGATTTCCTCCTTAGTTATTTCAGGAACGTCTTCTGAGTTTACATTCCTTACTTTAGGTCTTTGAAGTGGGATCGCGGTGGTCTAGTGCGAGAACGCATTGGCCACTCGAGGTCACAGTAAATGCAGTTGCTCCGTTGGGGCCATCGAATCCCGGCTGAGGCGACCGTATTTCACTTAGTTACGTTTAGGCGTTTAGGTGCATGTTGCATGAATGTTTAGTATGTAAGGGACGCCCGCACCCCCTTGAAGTAATGCGAAAGCGGTTCCGGGGGGGGGGTAGTATGAATGAGTGAGAAAAAAAGGTCTTTGAAGTAGAATGTCTCTCCTTTTATTTATATCCGTGTTACTACATAAGTTATTCAGTGGCGGCTCGTGAGTTAAGAAAGAGGGCGGGCACAAGAAAAAACTTACCTATTTTTTGTACATAAAATCCATTCTCCTATTTTTCATGCTGAAAAAGACGTCTATGAGTAGTTTCATCGGCCTCCAAAGCAATGAAATTGCAGATTTAATTTCTTTTAATATTTCCTGCTTGTAAATTTGCAACATTGCATCTAGCAATTCGTTCTGAATAGTTTTTGAGACGCCTTTAAACACTTGTGAACCTTTCATATGTATTGCAAGCGCAGCGTCTAATTCGGCAGCAAAGTTGATTAACCCTGCATAAATTCCTGGATTTTCTGACGTTAATGTCTCATCGTGACCTCGCAACGCCAGTTCAAAGGCGCCGCAAAATTTAATACACATAATTAACCGGCGCAAAATATGATGATTTGTTTCCACGTCTTCGTTGTACTTAATTTTATGTAGCAAATAAGCACCCTCTAGTTGTTCAAGGATGTCCACTTTGCCTAAAACACTAAAATCCATGCACGCATTCATGTGAGAAACGGAAGATTTGTGTTTCTTTGCCCTCTCTGCAATGTGTTTTAAATCATTCACCCCTTGTTTATTCCACGCACTAACCTCTTTCTTAAAAATTAAGCACATAAAACAAAACAGTTTATTTGTTACTGAACATCCGCACATCCAATCTTTCGTCTTTGAATTCACACGCACGATTGCGCGAAAACTCAAAACACTGCGGTCGAAATTCAAACGTTGACTTTAAATGGGGAACAATCTGCTCGGTGCCCCATTCGCCTTGTATACGCGTATAGCGAAGATAACCGATAGGCAACCGAATCTTGTTCTACATAGGTACAAATCAGACCGTTCCCCGGAATATAGTTTTGAGCGCGTTAGCCGCGCCCGTGGTGCGGAAGGAAAATTTGATACCATCGTTAAAATAATGCACTGAATTACATGCGAATTTCTTTCTGTGTTTATCTTGGTGGTTGGGTGGGCACGTGCCCTTGTGCCCTTTAGTAAAAGCCGCAACTGAAGTTATTGTAGAATAATTCTACAGCCTGTGTAAGCTTTCTCTGTTTGTAATTTCTCTTCCATTTTTATTCTTTCCTTGGCTTCTTTCTTGTCTTAATACCCTCATATTCATGTTGTCTTCTATTGTTTGTTTTATTTTCTGAATATTGTATGTTCCAATGTCTTTTCTTATCTTTTTACTTATATTCTTTATATTTGGGTGAGTTCTTGTCTATTGTGCGTCTTTCCAGCATCAATTATTGCGTTGCAACACTTAGTTTCTGCCGTTTAATTAATTTTTCTCCCAGGCTTTCTTGGCACATGTCAAAACGCCAGAAGAAGAAGTGCTTGTAAACTGTTATATCTACCATACATGGCTTGAGCTCCGTCGGCGCCGCTGCGTTTAGTCGCGTATTTTCAATCCAGAAAGTTCGAGACGTATTGGTATCTGCCGAGAACATTCGGGTAACAGTAGATCAGGTGATAATGCACCACATCGGCAGCGTAGCCAATATTGGCAAATCTAGTTAAATAAGTTCCTGCGTATTGGTTATTCTCATCTATCTTATGCGGGGGAGGGCGGAATTGAAGGTAAGGGGGGGTGTGAAATACAAAAGCTTGAGAACCGCTGGTTTAGGTCATTTAGCTGAGTTTAGGTTAGTGCTGTTAGTATATTATTGGATTCGTCCATCTAAGTTTTCTTTCTAACGAAAATTTGGTTGTAGCAGTGTTTTTGAATTGCTTTATTTTGGTATTTTGATCGGTTTATATGACTAAATTCTTCTTCTTCTTCTAGATCACGAACTTGAATTTCTTTCACTTTTATTTTATTTATTTAACACACACAAATACACAGGCGCAAACACGCCTACGCACGCACACACCATTTATTCGATAGTGTAACCGACAGTTATCATATAAATGTATAATAAACACCACAAACTATGAAGAAAATTCAAATAATCGATAGATAGTACATTGAACAATTTTGTACTTCCTTTCATTAACCTAATGTTACAGCGGTTTGGCTAATTTACTAGATGATGACTATTACTTGGACGCAACAAAAGTTTCTGCTTGGATTGAGGGAATTATCACAAAAACATATAATGATTTCTACCCAGATAAATCTGCCCAACTCATTTTTATCAAAACGTGTGAGAGAACTCTTAAAGTAAGTGGTTGAGCAGTTAAATGTAATAAAAATTATTGCGTGCAATACATATGCCATATGTAATTTAGGCAGAACTGAGCAAAAGTGGGCCTGCATTCACACTAAAACTAAGGAAGAAAGAGTCAAACCATAAACCTATAATAATAGACATTGATTTAGTCCCAGGGTTTGTGTTTTCAAGTCAGCAATGGCCACCGCCCCCTTTTCGTCGAAATCCAGTACCAGACAAAGTAAGGAATAATCTAGCAAAGATTTTGTTGTACATATCATACACGAATGGGTTTTTTTAGACGGAGTTCTTCATAGTGCCAAAGAAACCAAACAAAAGTGTGCATGTAGGAAGGTACTGGAGGCCGTCTTTCCAGGAACAGGAATCAGTTCTGATAAATGGCATGCAGAATTTAAAACCTTGCATAAAGTTGCTGAAGGTACTAACAGTTCCCTGTATATAATTATCTGCGAGTAACTTGAATAAAATGAATTGGTTAATGGCAGTCTACAAACCGTATGAAAAATTATATCTCCTGGTTAATTTTGGGTATGAAATTTGGTAAAAGAAATTTAAAAAAAAGCAACTATAGGCTTTAATTTTACTGGCCAGTGAGTC
Source organism: Limonius californicus (assembly GCA_014611495.1). Lineage (NCBI taxonomy): Eukaryota > Metazoa > Arthropoda > Insecta > Coleoptera > Elateridae > Limonius > Limonius californicus. The sequence goes on from JABXWE010024951.1 coordinate 9,911, forward strand.
ATCTCTTCGGGCTTAAACCCCGTCGTCGTGGAATTGATTGCTGCTGACGTTTCGCTAACCGTTGCAGGTAGCATTATCAAAGGGTGATAATACTACCTGCAACAGTTAGCGAAACGTCAGCATCAATCAATGCAGCCCGAAAAGATGACTTCATATCATAATAGTTATTAAAAAATGTAAAAGAATAAATTTACGAGTGTGATCATAAAATTCCTATTTAAAATTAAGTTGCACACAGACTGGTTTTAAATGGCTATATTTATCAAAAACGTTGGTGATTGTGTTGTGTTTTTATAGAGACTGAGAGACGTTTGCGACCACAACAGCATTGCAAGTTACCACATCAAAACCATTTTCCTGTGGGAATTAGAACAAAATAAAACCCTGTGGACTGAACCTTTGCCGGACGTTTTTATGACGGTAAATTAAAATATCAAGACCAGTGCAGAATGTTAAATGCCTCAACATGTTACTGCTTTCAGATGCTAGAAAAGTTCGAGCGCATTTTTAGAAAAGGTGTAATTTGGAATTACTGGAATCCGCAAGATAACCTCATTCAGGATTTGGATCGCAACAGGCGAGATGACATAGCCAATAGGTATAAGCACATTATTGCTGTTCTTGACCAATATCCGGAACGTATTGTCCAATATCTTGATGGTTAAACTGTACTCCAAAATTTGAGTACATGATGGTATTTAGACACAGAGTGTTAGTTTTAAGATAAAAATGAGACACATATGTAAGCCAGTTTTTAATTTTATATACGGCATGCCTACAACCAATAATTGTAAATCTTCAGGTAGCTTTGAACTAAGAAAATTCTCCGACTCAAAACGTACACAATTGTCATTTAACTTTTTTACTAGTGGAATTAACTTATGTATATGAAAGAGGTTCAAATCTAAATAAACATATTTTTATTTGGAAATAGTGTACATTATATCTTCATTTCTTAAATATTTCAATAAAATCGCTTATTTACAAGGAGAGTTTGATAAGTGTGTTAAAAATACAAGTTAAACACAGATTTTTGGGAAAAAACGAGTCTATATCTCAAAATAGTCTTCAATGGAGACTACAAAGTTAGTCCAGCGAATTTTTTATTTTTTGAGTTGGCCGCGAAAGTAGGATTTCTCTAAGACTGCAAAATACGGCGGCGATGACATCCTCATTTGTCGAGAATTTCTTCCCGAGCCAAATTTTCAAGTTTGGGAACAGGAAGAAGTCGGACAGGGGTAAGTTCAGAGAATAGCTTAATTCGTGCTCTATTTTGCCATTACCATGGCCGATTTGTGAAAAAGCACTTTCTTTGCCGTTTATTTTTAGCTCCTTTTGCAAACGGTCCAATAATGTTGCGTAGTGAGCTCCTGTTATTGTTTATTTCCCTTCTCTGGAGTGGTCGACCGGGATAATTTCTTGCAAATCCCAAAAAACAGTGGCAATCACTTTCCCAGCCGCCAAAATGGTCTTCGCCTTCTCCGGCGCACTTTTTAGTGAACTAATCTTGGCCGTTTTTGTTTTAGCTGTTCTTTCAAATAGTACACTAATATTGCATAATGGGTTCTTGTTATTATTTTTCCCTTCTCCAAATAATCGACTAGGAAAATTTCTTGGAACCCCTAAAAACAGTGGCCGTCACCTTCCCAGCCGACAAAAAGATCTTCGTCTTAATGAGCTCCTGTTATTGCTTTTCCCTTCTCCAAGTAATCCACCAGAATAATTTCATGGGAATCCCAAAAAAACAGTGGCAATCACCTTCCCAGCCGACGAAACGGTCTTTGTCTTGATGAGCTCATATTATTGCTTTTCCCTTCTCCAAGTAGTCCACCAGAATAATTTCATGGGAATCCCAAAAACAGTGGCAATCACCTTCCCAGCCGACGAAAAGGTCTTCGTCTTGATGAGCTCATATTATTGGTTTTCCCTTCTCCAAGTAGTCCACCAGAATCATTTCATAGGAATCCCAAAAACAGTGGCAATCACCTTCCCAGCCGACAAAACGGTCTTTGTCTTGATGAGCTCATATTAGTGCTTTTCCCTTCTCCAAGTAGTCCACCAGAATAATTTCATGGGAATCCCAAAAAAACAGTGGCAATCACCTTCCCAGCCGACGAAACGGTCGTCGTCTTGATGAGCTCCTGTTATTGCTTTTCCCTTCTCAAAGTAGTCCACCAGAATAATTTCATAGGAATCCCAAAAACAGTGGCAATCACCTTCCCAGCCGACGAAAAGGTCTTCGTCTTGATGAGCTCATATTATTGCTTTTCCCTTCTCCAAGTAGTCCACCAGAATAATTTCATGGGAATCCCAAAAACAGTGGCAATCACCTTCCCAGCCGACGAAAAGGTCTTCGTCTTGATGAGCTCATATTATTGCTTTTCCCTTCTCCAAGTAGTCCACCAGAATAATTTCATGAGAATCCCAAAAACAGTGGCAATCACCTTCCCAGCCGACGAAACGGTCGTCGTCTTGATGAGCTCCTGTTATTGCTTTTCCCTTCTCCAAGTAATCCACCAGAATAATTTCATGGGAATCCGAAAAACAGTGGCAATCACCTTACCAGCCGACAAAACGATCTTCACCTTCTTCGGCGCAGTCATTTTCCATTGTTTTGATTGAGGTGTGGAGTAGTGGATCAAAGTTTCATCCAGGTTTTATATCAACACAAAAAGTCCTGCAGATTGCGATTAAACATCGCCAAACACTGCGTTGAAATCTTCCGCGTGCGTTTTTGGTCGACAGTCAGCAATCGCGGTACCCATCGCACGCTCATCTTTTTTATGTGCAATTTTTTGGGCACAACGGGGCATCCAGAGGGCGCTGCATCTTCAATGCACGTTTAAACTCATTTAACCAAAAATAAACATATTATGAGCCCTCGTTGCTCACAAAATAAATAATGTACTTGTAAACTTTTAAATAAGTTATTTATTGAAATTGTATAATTACATACAAGCGTGTACAAGTTAATATGAGGTTGGTGGGTGGCAAGACTGCCGTTCCTGAATTAGGGAAACATATTTATATGTGTTTAACAGGAAAACAATGCTAATAATATATTATTGTTAGTGGTTAATCTAAGCGTCATGTTTCTAGAAATTATTAAGTGATTAAGGCAACCGCAATAATGACAATTCATTGGGTGCGTTCTTATCTATGCAAAATTCTGGAGAAGCACAAAAATAAGCATGGTTAAAGAACCGCATAAAATAATACATAAATCATAATTCGCATAAACAATGTTAGATAGTCAAGGATGAATAACAGTATTGGGTCATAACACCTCCCTCACCAAGTTCTGAGATAGATTTTCTTAGTGATAATCGTTATCAGATCAAGGTAAAATGGTGACGACTGGTTCAAAAGAGGAATCATTTTTAAAATGTACTCGTGGGGTAGGTACTGGTAAAGAATCAGCAGGAGTACCGTTATTTGAATTCTTACAACAAAGTTTGGTAATGATTTGTCTTCTGTTACAACATAATATTATAATAATAAGTAAACATAATAACACAAAAATTATGCTCGAGAGGATATTTCCTGTAGGTTCTCCAATAAAAGGTTGAGTATTTAGTTTATTAATTTTGTCATGTAGATGTGACACTTGTAGGTACCATATTAATGCGAAATTTGGACAAATCTAAGTGTTTTAAAGAGAGTGGGACAGCTTTATGTAAAGATGTAATTTCATCGCGTTGAAGGATTGTTGGAAAGTTTAACGATGTGTTTTTAATCGATGATCCATGTTGAGAACCATATAATATCTGGTCTTTACAATGGGCGGTACAATGAGATGGTAAAGTTAAAACTACATTCCCATTGATTACTTCCTGTTTGGAGTCCTGACAATTTATTTCTAAGGTAATAGGTTCAGTTGTTATTATTAACCAATTATTATTACTAATATATTGAATATTATAGTCACTAAAGTC
>JABXWE010024953.1:0-28211 GCA_014611495.1 Limonius californicus
GAAATAGAAAAAAATTTTTTATAGCAACCCTTCTTAAAATTGGATATTTTTCATTTGCATTCTTTCAAACATTTTCATTTGTGAATTACAAATAATTTGAATTATAGTTCTTTTTACTTCAGTATCACCTTGATATGCGTCATTAAAATTAAATTTGATTATTTTACAGATTTACAATATTGAGTTTATTTGAACATCCACTTCTTCTTCTATCTTCTTCATCACTTCAAGAATTAGGCTGAATAGCCTGTTCCGGCCCCCATCTTTGACTCGCACTTTTTTCTGTCTCTTTTTCTTATCGGTTCTTGCTGCTTGCGATAATCTTTCTTATGGCATCCTTAGTAGATTGTCAAACCAGTTAACTTTATTGACAGTGATTTTATCTCTTTGGTTGAGTTTTTCTAGTTCTGCCTTTATTTTGTCTAGAACAGGACGAAAAACACCCGGACAGAAAACCCGGCATATAAACCCCCGGATAGGAAACCCCCGGACAAAATGCCCCCGGATAAAAACCCCCCCGGCAGAAAACCAAAATTATATGGGTCCTTAAAAGATTATTATAATTATTATTATTATTACCATTATTAACAGTTATTACTGATAGGTAATTAATTATCGTTCAATAATGCAGAAAAAAATTGGGATGTTCCAGACCTAATTCCTCAACTTTGCAAAGCATCCTCTTATAGTAACATTATCCCCGGATAAACCTTTTACAGGTTAGGTTAGGTTAGGTTAGGTTAGGTTATCCGGTAAAACATAATTGCTATCTTTGTATTGTAATTTTTGTTATTTGGTTAGTTATTGCCACTTTCAAAAAATTGCAAATGCAGTTTTTATCCGGGTGGTTTTTATCCGGGAGATTATTGTCCGGGGGGTTTTTGTCTGGGGGTTTTTCGTCATTGCTAAACTTATCCACACTTGTACATCCTTTTGTAGTTCTTAAAAATGTATTTCATGTATGTTTAAATATTGGCACTACTGATCCATTGTAATAATAACAATGTTAATATTTATGAACATGATTATGTTGGGACTGAGAGGGTTTGAGAGTCAATCCTCGTAAAACCAGGTACGTAGAGCGTGCGTAGAGCCGCAGGTCAATAGTAAAGGTTAAATTGTTAGTATAGTTAGACTAGCCATAATTCTGTAGAACCGTATAAAATTATTGTATTTTTACTTATTTTATTTAATATAAACGCAAGAACGTTAGAAAAGTGTTTTAAATGAGCAAAAATAAGTGGTTCCTATTATCATTGCAGCTAATCTACTATTTCTCTAATGAAAAGACAATAGGATCAATAACCTTTATTTTGGAATAAGAGGAAGAAAGAAATATTAAGGACTGCCTACGAGAAAGGTAGCATTAGGTTTTGCATTTATAGGCCGAATTTCCTTAATATCCAATGTTTAATAGAAACAACAAAGTTCTATTTTCACAACAGTTATACTAAATAAATGTATTTTGTTACTAATAATATGAATTGGATTGGACTGATTTATTTTACGAATTACCCTACAATCGTATACACAGGAAATGTCCAGCAACACTTAACAGCCAATACTGCATAATATGCAATAAAATTACACGAATTGCAGATAAAAATAAACTCATCTATAGACATTTGCCTATTGGAATATCTTTGGTTTTATTGTAAAAGCCTAAAAACCTCGCAGTATATGTTATCACTTGGAAGGCCGTTAGGCTAATCTAATTGGAGTTTTAAATCTTACAAGGTACAAAAGACTCGATAATAATCTATGTTTCTAATAGTATATATGTATCGCTATTTTAAATAACTTATACATAAACAAATTGTATTTCTGAATTATTTTTGAAATTAACTTTTCGAAACTTACATTTTGTCTTAAACTTTCAAATATTGAGGTAACTAACTACAATTACCCTTTTGGTGCTATGCTAAGTAACAGGAAGTTTATTATTTTAAACGTATTAGTGGAACTTTGTTACGAATTCAGAAATAGCTTTCAGTTCTTTATCTAGCCATCTAACATTTAACAATATCAATTAAATTCGTCTGGAATAGTAGAGGCATAAATAATTATTTGAAAATAGCCTTTTCGAGGCCACCTCTGCCAACTGACTACCTTCCGAATGATTGCTAGGTAAACACACTTCGTGGGATATAAACCATAACCTGCTGCTGCTTATATGATGTGATATTGACATTGCGGCACATATTTATATACAAACACATAAATGGTAACAATAATATCGCACCTTGACTCTGCTTAGAGGATAATCGCATCGCAATCAGTTAGTAGATTCGCAAACAATACTACAATATTGCCTTTAGGAGACTGCTGTTGATGACCCTTCTTATGACCCTGCTACCTCTTGTTTTTCCCACACATTCCAAGAAACACTTGCCTACCCGGCCTCTTGTTCAAACTTTCCGGATGTTATTGCGAACCGGCAGAAGCTACGTACACTTCTACAAATATTTATTTGTTGAGCTTATATTTAATTGACAATCACAGTAGATAAAAACCACTGCCTAACAGATGCAACCTGTCACCTTAAAAAATTACTTTTGTGATATCACAACAAAAAAGAAATAATCTACTGTTTTAATAATAATTGATAAAGGCCATCTTATTATTGAAATTTATTCAAGAACTCAATATAAACATCAAGTAAATCCATTGAGAGTTAAAGCAGAAACGTTGGATAACAAACAATGTTATTTTGAAAACAAATCGTTTACAGAACCACGTTTGTACAACCTCTTTTACGATACTAAGGAGGTGCTAAATGATATACAAGAATTATTCTGAAAAATGTAAAGTTTCAAGAAAACTAGTTATACCTCCCTCCCTTTTCGGGAGAGCTTCCTAGAATGTGCGTCTCCAGGTGGCCGATCGGAGAATCGCTGGTAGATATGCCGAATAAGATACTACAATTAAGGCAAGTTAACCGAATTCGTTTGTATTCAGATAATAAACCTAACTATTGTAGACAATTCATACGAACAGATACACAGTATATAACACACTCGAATAAACCACACCTTCTGTCACTGAGTGACCTATAAAGCAAACACATTTTTGTAGTATCCCGACAACTTAATCCTTGCCGATTGCTGTGACATCAAAAGGGTCATCCGATTTTACGATTTAGAAGTTCCTAAACCCTGGAAATCCAAAACCACACGTTTCAGCTTTGACGCCGACAAAGTAGGACATTTTTACTACTTCAAGCTCCATTTAGTTTTAATGTGTTTACATTTTTGGTAAAAAGCTACAGTCAATTCTAAAACACATGTGGAACCAGAGCTGGTAAATTACACAATAATTTATACGAAAACATCTGTAATTGAGTTCACTGTCTTTTTAAGGTCTCGTTTTATCTATAAAGAGAATATCCAGAACAAGAGTAGGCTAGAATAAATATTACTAAATCCAAGATATTAGTTTTTCAAAGTAAATAATCCAACAGGTTACCTGCATTTTTATTCATTTGTTGCTGTGCTGCTAGCTTCATTCGTGCTTCTACGTCTCAACAGCTACTTTTGATGTTTGCCTTTCCTCGTTGAAGCGTTAAAGTACAGCCATATATTTATTTATTTGGACGTCTACAACCTTTTCATTCTCTTTTACATATTGATGGTATTTTCGTTATAGGTTGGAGCATTCTTTAAGTAACTATTTATATGCAGGCCGTAGTTTAATGATTTTTAGTTGAGTATTTTGCAACTACTTGAATTGCTTCAATTATTATTATTCGTACTAAAAAATTCGAATTAATAAAACGATTAGGTACTCTACTTAATTTATACACAGCTTTTCAGTACTGTTTTTGTGTTGTTGACACTATTTTCTTTGGCACTGCTCATTTCTATGTACATGCACCTTAAGTTTTTGCATTGCCCTCATTTGAAGAGAACAAAACATAGTTAAATGTGATATTTCGAAGTCTGAATAAGCTTTACTTTGCAGTTCCTTACTAATTTTTATTAAATACGAATGGAACTTTCAAGCCTGTGAGTTTTGATTTTTTTAATTTTCAATCAACCGCTACGGTTACAATAATATGATCTAACTGTGATATTGGTATAAAACTTATACAGTTTTAAAGTAAATTCTGAGTAAAAACTAAAGGCAAGCGTTTTGAATAGAGAAAAGCCATTCAATTTATAAAGCCGGAAGGCATTGCTCTAAAAGAAATTAAAATACAACGAACGCACAGGACAAGCAAGAGAACCTGATGTGCGTCTAAGAAAAGTGAACCCCAGGTGAGGAAGCGCAACAAAAATGGCGGATTATATTTTAATTCATGGTTCTTATTAACCACCGACTTAAAAGAGCTAGAAACAGCTGTTGCTGTTACACTTCAATTGGTTCTGCATGACCATCTTCATCTGCCAAAAGTATCTGCAAATGCGAATGCTTAAAAATGTGTATCTGTTGCATAAGTAAAAACGTACTTCTACCCTACTCATCGCAGGTAACTAACAGGCTATCGTCATATACACAGAAGAAAAAAAGAATGGAAACCAATGGAAAATCTTGCCCTACTCAACAGTAATACGAACTTTGTACCATATTATAACATGAATTTATTATTCAGACCGGAAACTAAACAACGATCCATGCGATTCAAACATGAAGAAGCATTTCGCTCCCTACCATCTGCAAGCGAAATAATACTATACGTTTTTTGGAATGCTGCAGGAGTTAATAATTGTAATTAAAAACCACTAAAAGTAGCGTCAACTTAATACAGAACTTGCGTGTAACAATTAAGGTGAAACTGCAGGGTGATTGCAAAGCTATCACTATCGCCATTCGTGAATAGGGTTTTTCTGAGGTCAGATACATACCGTATAACCCTTGCCAAGGCCATTAGTTACTTTATTTATTAACAAATTTAAAGGGCAACAGAAATCAGTCGAGGAAGTAAACCTATGAACAGTGACCACAGATGAAAACATTACTCGCGTTAAGAAAATGTTACTTACTGACCGCCAACTTAAAGTGCTAGAAATAACTGCAAAAATGCTATTTCTTTTGGTACAATTACATGGAATCTGATTGCCATAAATATCTGTAAGGTTTTATAGATAAACTCTTTAATGTCCATAGGCCGCTATTCGAGAATATAGCTTTTCCAAGGTCAGCCCCTAGCGAGTTTTACTGGAAACAGCAGTAAATGAGTGTTTCCAGTACCAAGAAAAACTATTCTTGTAAAGAGGTGGAATTGTTGAAAATTTATAACGAAAATTATACAATTGAAATTACAATAAAAATAGAAATTAAGTTATTACTCTTTTTTTTCTCTGATTTAGTTTGACTGAAGATATTTAGAACTCCTCTGGTATGTCGACTATTCACCCCAAATCTTTACTTATATTTCGTGAATGCACAAACAGTGAATGGGTTAAATCTTGGTTAGCGGGGTAGAACAAGAGGCAGAGTACAACGGGAATACGGGATCGATTTCTCCCTAGGAATGGATAAGTAAAGTCGCATATGGTTTTTATAAACAATATTTCTTATTGTCTGAGAACTGGAGTAAAACATCAAGTGCTGTTAAAATATTATAAACATGTGATGTACATGTTTTGCAATCAAATCATCTAGAAGTTAATTAATAGTTATTTATTGTACAAGACGATAAAATTGTACTTTATCTTTGAGAGTGTTTTTTAGCGTCGAGACGTCAGTCGAGACGCTAATTACGCTCGAGAAGATAATGCGATTTTATCGTCGTGTGCAATACAACATTTTTTTCTATAGCAAGACTTCAAATTCAGGTGAAAAATAAAATTTCAAAGAAAATTGTAATTTTTGGCACAAAAATCGCAAACTGTGTTGCTCCGTTACTACGGATATGAATTACTCTGTCAACAAATGTCAAACAAATTTTACATTCTGGTTTTTGTGGAGTGTTCAGTATTTTTGCGTTTTGTGTACGAAGTGAATACGAAATGTACGGAAAAGAATTAACACAAGAAGAAGAAAACTAATAATGTTAATTGTAAAATTACACTTGTTGTTAATCCTTCGAATTAATGTGTTTGAATTTGTAAATTCAATTGAATAAAAAAAGTTAAAACATTTTATCTACCCTTGCTGTTAAAGTGTTACTTTATCTACCCTTGCGGTTAAAGTGATACTTTATCTACTCAAAAGAGTTGCTATAACAACATTTTAACATTAGCTATAGAAAAAATTTTTTTATGATTTTTACCCATATTATGTTTTACAACTGCTTAAATTAATTAGTTGTTTTTCTCAAAATTTATCATAAAACTTTTCCACCATTGTCACATATTTTAGAACAATAATTCCTATAACTGCCTTTGTAAACTAACAAGTAAATATACTAATCAATTAGTATGATGATGTCATTTTCACGGGTATAACTCACGTATGGGGTATACTTCACTAGCCTATACGCAAGCACGATCGAAAACTGATATGTGAAACTTATCATATCTATGTTAGGCTACCACCTAATCTCAAAAAAGACTCACACCACTTGTTAAAAATGCTTTCAAAAATTAGATTATAACTTTAAGGCAGTTTCTGGTAATTGTTATTTGCTAGGATTGCCAACATTGCCGCGATGCCAACCCGAAGAAAAATAATTATTGATGGCTGGAAAGATAAGGGTGGGGGGATGATGATGTGAAATGAATAACAAAGACTTATTACTTATGTAAAGTATAGTTTTCAATAATCATAACATAAAAGTCAAGAAATCTCTTTCAATGTAAGCAAACTTTTGAAGAAACAGAATTTTAATAAAATAGTAGGATACTAATACGTATTAATATTTAGTATACATATTATTTAGGATTATCAAATTTAAATTTTTGTCACTTTGCACACTTGCTACTTAACTGACGCAATCCATGTCGAAACTAACTCTTCCGGTCGCTGTAGCGCCGCAGCAAGAAATTTTATATACACACTATACCGGAGCCAGACATTCGGGCGCCGCCGTTTGGGCGCCGCCGTTAGGGCGCGTGGACATTAGGGCGCGTGGACATTAGGGCGCGACAACTGTGTTAAATTTGTCAGACTAAAAGTTTGTCTTGTAAGGAGTGACGAAAAATTTCTTGAAGGTTTTTGAATATGCAACTTAACATACATCATCCAGTATCTTCAAAAGTGTATAACGTTACAAAATTCAAATAGAAGTAAAAAGTAAGATCGCCCAAAACAACCGACCTTCCTTTTCTTTCCTTCTTGTTTTTAAAATAATTTTGTTGATAGGTATCATTTAGATTTCCTGTGGTTTAAAAATGAAATATTTGCGTACAGATTTGTATGCAATGCAGAAAATTATTTTGATTTTTTAAACCTTTCCAGGTTATCTTAATAATGGTTAAAAGGTTATTCAACGTTATATTCCAGATTTATTAAAATGTTCTTCCCCCGCGGTGCTATCCGATCTAAAAACTGTTTTAACAAATGTAATGGTCAGAATCACTAACCCCCTAATTATAATTATTAAACAGCTAAATACGTATTAGCGTAGACTAATTTTAGCCTATGGTATTAGTCAATCTTCAAAACTGTATAACTAAAAAAATGCGGATGCATTAGTAAAATCCTAAGAAAATGGCAACCCTTCTTTTCTGCACTTCTTGTTTTTAAAATAATTTTATTATTAGGCTATCACTTGCTTTTCCTATTATTTACAGATTTTATGTAATAAGTAATGCAGAAAATCATATTTACTATCTTTGATGAGTTCTTAATAACTGTTAATAATTACCTATTTCAAGTTACCTATAATCAAAATTTTCTTCTCCTGCAGAGTTGTTCAGTCTGAAAACAATTTTAGCATATGTAAACAGTATGTATTTTTTTATATTTATCACCGACATTTTTTTAGAAGGAAAACTAATTTGAATGTTATGGTACCAAGAATGATAAACACAATCACCCAAAGGCCACTATATTGGTGCAGCATTATTTAACAAACTTCCTCGTATCTTAAAAACTAGATCCCTATCAGAACATATGTTTCGTAAAAAGATAAAAATTTGGATTTTTGATATGACATGGTAATTTTATTAAATATATTTTATAAATGTAAATAAAAATATTATTACTTTATCAGGTATGGTCCTGTATGGTTGTACATTGTATAATTTTAGTCCAATTAAAAGATTTTATTGACACGTAAATCAAATGGTTATGGTTATTATAAATGCAGGTGAGTAACAAAGTTATAACAACCAGTCTCGCGCCCTAGTGTCCCGCGCTCTAATGGCTCGCGCCCTAGTGTCTCTACGCCTTAACGGCCCGCGCCCTAGTGTCTTCGCGCCCTTGTGTCTAGCGCCCTAACGGCAGCGCCCTAACGGCAGCGCCCTAACGGCCGAGCCCTTACGGCCGCGCCCGAATGTGCTAGACCGAAAACTCCACATGGAAGGTTTTTACTGTAAAACAAAAAGCATTTATGATTTAGGCTTGTTTTCGTCATGGCCAAAAAGTGGTTGGTGCATGGCAGTATTTAGTTAAGTTATTACATTTTTACGTCTTAATGTTTTGACACTGACATTTCATAACCTAATCTTATTTTGTTGCGTGAAGTTAGCCACACTAATCCATAACCATGGAGTTACGGCATACGTTTTTAAATTCACGGCTACCTCTAATTAGTTTTTCAATCGGTCTTTATAATTATAATAAATGATAAAGTTTTTATGTAAATCTGAGTTGAGCCGAAGATTTTTTCGAAAATCCCAAAGCCCAAAGAATGTTCTACAAAATCGAAATCTTCGGGTCAAAATGACAGTGTTGGCAGCTTTTGTAAAAATTTTAACAACGGTTCCATTATATAAAATTGTTTTACGTGACGTCATCAAAAGACAAATACCATAACAATGTTGTAAGGGATCGTTATTATTATAAAACTGCCTGCTGACTGACACATTGTAAATATCCTTTTAATAAAAACTTTAATAAAATTTTGATAAAACTATCTACAATGGGTCAAGGGCTTACGACTAAGATGTATACAGTTAGACGCACCGTTTACGCTATGGATGTTGTGAGATATTTTATTCCAAACGGGCGGCACTAGTAGGAGTAGGCAGAAAGGATCAAGGCCTGGAATTGCATTAGACTATACTGAGTTTACGCACTAAATCTCTTTTGTGGGGTGTTTGAAAGCTATAAAAGTAAAATAAAATACGTCATAAAATTCTTAACAATGTTATGTATGTAAATGTAAACTTGACTACTCTACAAGTACTAAAGCACTCAGTATTTAAAATTCTGGCAAACAGATTAGCAGGGGCACCTGAATATCCTAAGGAATTTTGGATTATAAATTGCAAAAAATTTGAATTATTTAATTCAAATTATAATTATTTAAATCAAATTATAATTATTTGCACAAAATATTTTTTTTTGTATTTGTAGGAGGTCTTCTTCGCATCGAGACAGGCGGTGGGAATTATTACAAAATACATATAATAAATAACTAAAAACTCACCGATAGGGTCTCGAAATCGTTTATGTGTACTCATCAAGACTAAATTCTAGAGAGCTCAGGATTTGACAGCTTCAGACGTGTACGCAGTACACTCATAAGGTAAACATACAGTCACAACCCCATTTCAGCACATACCAGCAAAGCATGGAACATACAAGCAATAATACATTACTACATTAGCATTGCAATTTCTACATTTCTACTTACAGGGGGTCGGGTGTCCCCCCGTAGAATCCTCCGTCACACCTAGTAGCTCACCATGACAGGACCGTTCTTGTTCAGGGTGGGGTGTCTTTGACAGGGCTGCCTTTAGTAGATCTTGACTGATGTATCTAACCTGTAACGGGTAACCGAATGTTACCACCGGGCAATGGGTCCCCCCCATGTCATTGTGATCACCAAACGACCTCCGCCAGTGGCCATACGTGCTTTACAAGAAAAATGGTAAGAGACAGGCCACTGTGCAAAATGCAATGCAGAGATCACTCACAAGCCCTCCAAGCATAATACCACAAACCTCAATCATAATAACAAAGTAATTAGAATTACTAACAGTATTACATAAACAAAAGCATTATCTACCGCTTCAATCAACAACTACTCCTCTCGCTCAACTTCACCACCTTACATGTAGCCAATACATCACTTCAGTGCATTTATCAACTATGCAACACATATACTGTGAACTCCTGTCTGAGAAGCCACCCCTTCGGCTGCTTTGGACCCACTACTCTAATTTTCCTAAATCTTACCTAAAAACACCGTTCCGCGACGAGTCTCAGGTCTTGGAAAGCTATAACAATAAACATAATTTATTAAACAAAGGAGCTAGTTAACCACAATATTAAAAAAACAGTTTCTTTGCCAACTATACGAACATACAATAAATGAGAAAGAATTTGTCGTAAAATATTATTCCTACATATTTATTACAGATTTAAACATTTTTATGGAGTTAATACATTGACAATTATTGAGTTATAAAATTCCGTGTCGGTTTCTAAGATGGTACAGTGGTACAGCCATGGCTGTGGCCCAATATCCTGGTCAAAATGTGGGAGGGTATGAGTAGGCGTACCCCTCTTTGAAGTTCAGGGTCTTTGTATTTTCCAAACAATTTAGAATTTCAACGGCACCTGATAAGCATTTAAAACGTCAACTTGCGGAAAACCACGCCCGAGACGTTTAAAATTGTCTTTTCCCATGCCCAATTTGCTCTAATTGAAAAAAATAACAAAAATATGAGGCAATAAATATCTGAGTTACGCAAGATTTTACAATTTCTACTTCCTCAGTGACTTAATTATTTACGAAGGTAGTCTTACATTCCTCTTAGAATACAGGACGTAATCAGCCAATGAGACGTTAGTGTTTATTAAATTGTACAATCTGTAAAATTGATTCAACTCTCATCTTTATTTGCAAATAAGTCAATCGTTTGTTTATCAATATTTTGTATTATTACGAAAAGCGTTTTCAGTTTATGGCGTTCCTAATGCTTTGACGTAAACATAGGTATTGTCACTATACTTTAAAAAGCTTTAGTAAATCTTAAAATTGGCCGAATTAGCTAACGTTTGGCTCAAATTCTACAATTATAAGGTGATCTTCTACCTCCCATCTTTGCATTCTGTCAAAAACTTATGCCAACGTTGAACTGGCTCGGTTGTCATTAAGTTCTATAGCTGGGCCATTTATCTTACCGTAATATGTATATTATTATATTGTTATGTTTAATCTTTAAAATGACAATTAAGGAAAATAGAAAATGAGAAAAACTTAATACTCCTTGAGTATAAAAGAAATAAAAACTCTTGAGGCTGGTTTGTTATGACAGCAGTATGGCTTCTTGCCTCCATATAGCAGCCGCCACTGATAAAATTAAATCCAAGAAAGTCAGAAACATACGCCCGGGCGCAAACATACTCACACACAAACGTCAGGCACCGGCATTGAAACCCTTTAAAGCGGTTGTGAAAGTGCTATTTTGGAATGCTATTTAAAAATATCGCAGCGTCTTTAATCAGATTTACATTCCCAAAATGAGTACCTTTCACGAACGATTTGAACTACGCGAACAGGAAGAAGTGGCGTGCTGCAAGAACGAATGAATAGGATAAGTGTTCGAACAGCCAATATTTTTTAACTAAAAAATCGGTATGTCGTACAGCAGTGGAGAGGCTGCATTGTCATTATAAAAGTTGAGATAAGTTGCTGTAAAGATAGTGCATATATGCACTACAATATATTGCCTAAGGTCTCTCACACATGCACAGAAGGCTTTAGAAAATATATGCGTTGACATTCTTGTAAACATTATACATTTCGTTTCATATGAAATGCACCACCCATTAAAAATGAAGCTACGGGTTTGGAACTTTGCTAAAATAATGTTTCATTATTGCGTATGAAATAATCAGGTTTTCATAAAAAAGATTAACAATTATAAGAAAACAATAACAACAACGAAAACAAAATTAATAATGTGTAACATCGCCATAAACAGCATTTACTCGTCGTGGCATGGTTTCAGGTGGTCTATGTTCTCCAGGGGAATCTCGTTCCATATAACCTCAAGTTGGTGTCTCATCGGTTCCTCCAAGTTGTTAGGAGCTCTTGGCAATAATCTTAATCGCCAGCCCATCACGTCCCAAAGATGTTCGATCGGCGAAAGCCCGGTGATCGTGCAGGCCAGGGCAACATTTGCAATTGTGCTTGTTGGAGGTACGTTCTGGTAATGTTTGCAGTGTGTGGACGGTACGTTCTGGTAATGTTTGCAGTGTGTGGACGTGCGTTATCCTGTATGGCGTCTTTCAACAAACTCTAGATTTCGTCTTTCTCCTCGATATCGATGTACCTTCCTACGGCCGTTATTTGCCCACGAACAAAATCTTGATTCGTCATTGAAGACAATGTCGTTCCATTGCCGATTCCAATGCTGCCGCTCTTGACACCAAGCAAACCTAACAGCCTTGTGATGTGCAGTTAAAGGGAGCCGTTGGAATGGACGGTAGGATCGCAGTCCAAAAGAAGAGATTCTTCTGTAAATTGTTGCTATTGACACGCGGCGGTGAAGAGCTCGCATCCAGTCTACAGCAACAGACCTTGTTGTTTGAAAGCGGTCTCGTTTAGCCATTCTTCGTAGAAGTCAATCTTCACGAACGTTGCTGCTCTACGTGAAGTAGAGAAAGAAGAAATACCACAAACTGACATTTATTATTTACACGATTAAAAATGCGTTTTCTACCCCATTATTTGCAAAAACAATAATAGGCTTATTGCATTTTTAAATATTTTTAATTCTAAATATACAGGAAAGACAACAAAAGTAATTACTGTACCTAACTGTAATTATATTCCAAATAATATGTTTAGAAAAAACTCAAACGGAAGCATAATTAAAAAATAAAATTGACGTTAAGTATTTGCAGATTTACATACTATCATTATCATTATAAAATTCACATATTTTTCAATTTTGTCTCCGCAAGATTACCACTTTTTTCCCCATACAGTTTTGTACTTGTACTCTCTTTTGCATTCAATAGATTTCGTGTATCGTTATTCCTAACAAGATCACCTACTGAAATACATGCAAACCGTTTCCAATAGTTTATTTCAGTATACAGTAATTATCTTCTGTCGTTCTCAGACAGGGTCAAATTCTCGAATCCATACCGAACACAATAGATTTTATGAAAGCCTTATAAAGTAGTGGTTTCGTTGCATTCCTAATGATTCAGTCCCAAAGTACTGAATTTAATATGCAAGTTATACGTAATCGATTGCAAAGCTGAGCACCGCGGACGTCGGTCAAACGGTATTCGTAGTCCAGCACAATCCGCGCTGGTCAGTACTCGGATGGGTGGACCAATATAGTGGCATATGCAACCGGTCGTGCTTCGGATGGTACATAAAACCGTCGGTGCCTGTTGTCATACGAACATCTTTGACCATCGTAAACCATGTAAAGGAACGTCTCTTCTCTGTTCGGGTTTGGATTAGGTTAGCCTCCTACCGGACACACATGCAAAGTGAACTCACAGAACCTACTCATTGTAGGTAATTAACAGCCCATTGGCTTAAACACAGAAGAAGAAGAAGAAGAAGAAGAAGAAGAAGTTGTACTTGAATAAGGTGTAAAACTATATGCCAGAACTTTAGAGGAATAGCATTGCTAAATGTACGAAAAAAGATACGAAGTACAATGATAGCTAAAGATTAACGCCATCAATGGAAAACAAAGTCGTAGATTACCAGAATGGCTCCAAAAAATATAGGTCAACGCTAGACCACATCTTTACCCTAAGATACATATTAGATAGACGCTACGAGTTTTGCCGATTCGTATTATTTATTTATAATTTCAGTCAAGCATATGACACAGTTTTACGAGGACAGTTATACATAGTACTAGCAGAACTAAATGTACCGCAGAAATTAGTAAATTTGATAAAGATTTACCTACGAGGCACACAAGCAAAATATAGATGCGAGAAACTATGCCGGAAGAATTCCTAATCCAAGAAAGACTGCGACAATGAGACCCATTGTCAACGGTGTGAATGGATATTTAAAAATAGTGATAATTAGAGGGGAAACTATCACAAACAGAGAAACTTCTAGCATATGCGGATGACATCGTAATAATATCTAGAAAGGAGGCTGACATGAAAGAAGAGGCAGCAAAAATCATCGGGCCCAGAATCAATCACAACAAATCAAAGTGCATGATAACAAAAATGGAAGCTGTATGATAACGAGATCTAGAGATAGAGCGAATCGTATTCGTAAAAGTGTAGTCATTTGAATATCTGAATTCAACAGTTTCATCGCAAAATGAGATTTCGGTGGACATTACAACAAGAACAACATGTGTTTTTATGCATTACAGAAAGTATTTAAATCAATAGATGTTCCGCTAAATTCTAAATTAAAAATATATAGCACGATTGTCAGGCCACCAGTAATGTACGGTTCAAAAACATGGACATTAAAATGAAAAGTGCCTGTACAGTATTTGGGAAGGAAAATACTGGGGAGAATTTTTGGGCCAGTAATCAAGGGCGGGGAATGGAGAAATAGATAAAACTTGGAATGGCTGGGCCTCGGTCTAGGACATTCGGGCGCGGCCGTAAGGGCGCGGCCGTTAGGGCGCCGCCGTTAGGGCGCTAGACACAAGGGCGCGAAGACACTAGGGCGTGGGGACATTATGGCACGAGCCATTAGGGCGCGGGACACTAGGGCGCGAGACTCGTTGTTATAACTTTGTTACTTACCTGTATTTATAATAACCATAACCATTTGATTTACGTGTCAATAAATTTTTTTAATTGGACTACAGTTATACAATGTACAACCATACAGGACCATACCTGATAAAGTAATAATATATTTAAAACAAATTACCACGTCATATCAAAAATCCAAATTTTTATCTTTTTACGAAACAAATTTTCTGATAGGGATCTAGTTTTTAAGATACGAGGAAGTTTGTTAAATAATGCTGCACCAATATAGTGGCCTTTGGGTGATAGTTTTTATCATTCTTGGTACTATAACATTCAAATTAGTTTTCTTTCTAAAAGAATGTTGGCGATAAATATAAAAAAATACAATATTGTTTACATATGCTAAAATTGTTTTCAGACTGAACAACTCTGCAGGAGAAGAAAATTTTGATTATAGGTAACTTGAAATAGGTAATTATTAGCAGTTATTAAGAACTCATCAAAGATAGTACATATGATTTTCTGCATTACTTATTACATAAAATCTGTAAATAATAGGAAAAGCAAGTGATAACCTAATAATAAAATTATTTTAAAAACAAGAAGTGCAAAAAAGAAGGGTTGCCATTTTCTTATGATTTTACTAATGCATCCGCATTTTTTTAGTTATACAGTTTTAAAGATTTACTAATACCATAGACTAATAATTAGTCTACGCTAATACGTATTTAGCTGTTTAATAATTATAATTAGGGGATTAGTGATTTTGATCATTTAAAACTGTTTTTAAATCGGATAGCACTGCGGGGGAAGAACATTTTAATAAATCTACAATATAACGTTGAATAACCTATTAACCATTATTAAGGTAACCTGGAAAGGTTTAAAAATCAAACATAATTTTCTGCATTACATACAAATCTGTACGCAAATAGTTCATTTTTAAAACCACAGGAAATCCAAATGATACCTATCAACAAAATTATTTTGAAAACAAGAAGGAAAGAAAAGGAAGGTCGGTTCTTTTGGGCAATTTTACTTTTTAATTCTATTTGAATTTTGTAACGTCATACACTTTTGAAGATACTGGATGATGTATGTTAAGTTGCAGATCCAAAAAACTTCAAGGGCTGGTTGAGAAATATTTCGTCACTCCTTACAAGACAAAATTTTAGTCTGAAAAATTTAACACAGTTGTCGCGCCTTAGTTTCTCGCGCCCTACCGGTCCGCGCCCTAACGGTCCGCGCCCTCATGTCCACGCGCACTAACGGCGGCGGCGCCCAAACGGCCGCGCTCTAACGGCCGCATTCGAATGTCCGGCTCCGGGCTGGGGCCTTAGGATAGCCACAACAAGAATTACTGAAAACATCTACAAGAAAACTGTCGAAGGAAGAAGGTCTAGAGGAAGACCGTGGACGTGTTGGATCGACAAGGTGGGCAATGGACTGAGAATGGCTGATGGGCTGCAACGCGTCAAGGAGTAAGTAAAAAAGTAAGTTAAGCGTTTTCCCAGTATTGGTTTCTGTCTAACTTCATCGAAACATGAGCCATCACTATTTATTATTAAACCCAAATATATAAACTTTTGGCAACTTTTTATGTTTAGATCGTTAACCAGTGAACCATCTACTATTACAATGAGACAATTGAGGTGGTAATTCGGTGTTCTTAAAATCTGCTGACGACTCGAACCGCTACTATTAACTACATATTTAAAATTATGGTAAGGTTCTCAATAAAATAACGAGTGATCTTTATCTCACAACAAATTACTTTTCTAATATGATTCTATCGTGAGGAAGAACGGCGTACGGGTAAACTAGTAATTCAGCAACCGCTGCGACAAATATCGCCATTGCAAAATGTACAATCATTTTTATGAGGAATAACTGTAATTCTTAAATAACATTTTTGACAACATTTTGTAAACCCAAATAGTCACATAGCACATCTAATATTTAAGCTTGTAATAGATGTATATAGTATCATAAAGAAAATTAACTTTAGTGCATGATTACTACCTGATTTTGATCTTGCTCTTTGAGTTATAGGGAATCCAAGCTAATGTTGATTCTGTGATATAAAATGCCAAACAAAATACCGAACATTGTTGTACGAATGTTGTAGTAACATGAAACGAATTATTTTTGAAAACTTTAATGTAAGATCGTGTATAGTACGGAATTTGTTCAACAATTAAGGTGGTGCACATGTAAATAGTTAGTGCTTATGTATAAACGTGTTTGTTCTTAGAACCTGTGAAATTGTTACAACACATTTTTAGTATGTATAATGTAAAGATAAACGTCCATTACTATCATAGTAACATTATAAACAAAAATATTATCTACACAGCCTATGTTAGCGCCTTACAACATAGGTTATTATTATTACCATAATTATATTTGCAATTTTTGACCAACATAAGTACACCAAATTTAAACTTGATTCGAGTTTCCAGTTATACACAGCAAAAAAATTTTCGTCTTTTAACTTCCCGTAAATTATTAATGAAACGGTTCCCACGAGACAGCCTTTAACGTAATTGGGCCACTGTGACTTGAGAAAGCTGTACATAGTGTAAGTATTTTATGTATTTTATATGCACAAGAAAATAAGGTGGCGTTGCAAATGGTGCGTGTGATACATTTGAATGTGAATTGAAATGTGAAATTATTTAATTATTTATAAATTATTTGAATTAATTTGGTTTACATAAGGATAAGTTTAGTTGTATTTTATTATTTTTGTAGATGTTGTAAATATCAAACTGTCTAAACCAAGCGTAAACAATTGAAATTACAAAATTATAGTAGTATTATTTTATTATTCTTGTATTAATTTAACTTTGCAATAACGAGAAATTTAAATTTAAGTCTACTGTGGAGGCACCAGTTTTTTGTAGAGTGTACTAACCCTGGACAAATCTTTTTGGAGTGGGTCGTAACTTTTGTTAGCCAAAAAGTAAGGAAGGTGTGGCTCATGTAAGTGTCTGCAGCAAATTTAAATTAGCATTTAATTAGTATGCAATAATGCCGCCCTCCTCCTACTAGGAGCTGCATTCTTTTATATCTATCTGAAAAAATTTTGCTATTGCTATATAAGAAAGAAAAAATTCTAAAAATGAACTTCTGTGTGAAATTAATACAAAGGTTAAAAGTATTCCCATTCCTTGTACAAATTCTATAAAAGAAGATATTTTGTGAATATCTTAATCACTATACAACGGAAACTAGATGAAATTTCATCAAGAAATATTCATATGAATGTAAGTTCTATCTTTCTTTGTTAAGAAGTTACGAGGGGTACGTATAGGGCTTTTAAAATAATTATCTCTTTGAACACTAATGAGTAATCATATTTTTACAAAATCAAAAATATTTATTGTACCGAACAGAAAACAACATTGAGACTACAGTAAATGTTCAAAAATTACTCCATTCTCCTGAATACACAACTGGCAACAACGAGCTAAACCTTCTTGCGCACGTAATATATCCATATTATTTCTAATATGAGTTTCAGCATCTCGAATCCTCTGTAATAATTGATGACGATCTTTTTTATTTTCACGGCATACACAAGTTGCTTGAAGTAACCCCATAAATAAAAATCGCAAGGATTTAAGTCGGGTGATCTAGGTGACCATGGTATAGGCCTCCGTTAGCAATCTATTTATTTTGAAAATGAGTATGCAGCCATTCGGTCACTTGTCTTCTTCGTTGAGGCGGAGCCCCGTCATGCTGATACCATATACCTTGCCTCAGGTGGAGTGGAACGCCTTCCAGAAGATATATAAATGAGGCACTAAGAAGGTTATGCTTTCTGCATTTAAAGTTCCATCAAATACATTTACAAATGGTGTTCCGTTAAATAAACCACCCCAAACATTTACACTAAATACACAAGTACAACTTTTAACAAACCATGACAGAATCTTTAGACATAAACAAACTATTTTTGACAGATGATTAATTTTTACTAACTTTTGTTATGCTAAACCATGGCTACTACGCTTTTTCAACTTAATTTAGTGTTCAAAGAGATAATTATTTTAAAAACCCTATAACTTCTCATAAAGAAAGATTGAACCTACATTCATATGAACATTTCTTCATGAAAAGTTTTTAAAGAGGCCAATCAATCACCGTGTATATGCAGAGCCTACCGTACTATAAACTAAAACTTCTGTGTAGTGATAGTAATTTCTAGTTCTTTCTAGACCATGAATTGACAATAGAACTCGTAGCAGAATACAGTCTGTTCAAAATTTGAAAATAATTCATAGCATTGACGAAAATGTACCCTGTTACTCACAACACCAGGGAAACAAATTGATTGAACATGGAGCAACCGTTCTATCTACATTGGCTAGTTTTCTTTGGATGTTATGCATTGAAGTCACCACCATATCTTTATATTTATATTACATTTATGATTACTGTACATAACATTTTAACAATGCGTTTTAGAGGTTTATTAAATATACATTTACATCGTACCACATTATTTTAGTGTGTGTGCAAACATGCATGATTTAAGTAGACACTAGTTAGTTGTTGCGTCTTCGAGGAAATGTATGCGTTTGTTAGCGAAACTGTACAGAGTTGTTACTATGTCACATACGTCAGTTTTTGAATGGCAAAAATATTTGACAAAGTTCAAGAGGTAAAGTAACAAATGACAAACGTTCAGATCGACCGAAGACGTAGAAAAACAATGAGAACGTCTACCAAATCAATCATCCAAATCGTTTAGAACGACCGACGTCTCAGTACTTGAATGATGACTAATATTGACAAAGAAACAGTTATACAAATTTTGGATGAAATTTGAAAATGAAAAAAGTGGAGAAGTGATTCGCAGGCATGTCACCCATGAGGAGAAAGACAACCGCCTATAAATTTGCTGAGACTTTCTGGAACAGATGAACGAGAGGCTAGAATGGATGAAAATCGCGTTAAAACAAACTCATTCACAGTCTCTGAAGGAGGTGAATTCGAAAACGGTGGACCTGTTGAAGCCCTTGACAGAAAATCGCATACCTTTGTCTGGGCACACAAGGAGTAGAGAGAAAATTTTCCTGTCCTGGCAATCCAAATATACTAAATATATATCTTTTTCAACCCGACGATTTAAATAGAAGGTATTCGATTATGCAGGTCTAAAACAATTCCAACAAATCAGCGTCCAATCACTAAAGCGACAAGGAAGTTCTTATCTGATTATGCTGGACATTGCCCCAAAAGACGACCCGGTCTAACCAGATTAATCTGAGTCTTGAGAATCTCAATTATTGTTACTTTTGGTATCTGCAAATATTAGCTACTTTTAAAAACACTACTACAATCACCATCCGAAGGTGGTATATATTGTTCATCAACATACCAAAAATAGGTAGAAGTTATCTAAAATGTTAACTTTATCTACTTACTATAAGAGAGCAACACAATAATATTTTAGAATATATACTGGATGTTTTTAAAAAGTACCAAAGTATGCCGGGTGCTGATTCCTACCATCAAAATAAACAAAAAACTTCCTATGAACATGGGCCAAAAATATTTCCTACCGATTCTGTAATCAAACGCGCTATAGCTTATCCCAAAGATTCCCAAATAAGTAAAGGATCCGGCAAATTCCGTCATTTTTTGTGATGAGTGTTTTATGGAAATCTGAAATTTTTCATGCAAAAAATCTTGTTGAAAGTTACCGCACTCGAGATTTGATTCCCGCGTTCCAACAGAACGGAAAAGCTTCTGTATAGAGTCACCTAGCCTGTAGACTATTCCCATTAGTTTTTCCATACATTAAGCGTATATCGGGCAATTCGCAAGAAAAATCGTGTCGATTCATTTTAGAACGGTATTTGTAGAAGCCTGACACGAAACAAATCTGACTGACACATGTTTACTAGATCGCCTAACATGCTTTTGGATATTCACATAGAAAAATCCCAAAACCGGTGCAGGATATTGACTTTCAACAAGAATACAGTTTTAGTGTGAAAAGGGTAAAATTTCCATAATTTCCGTAATTACTGAAAAGCGACAAAGCTCCCCACACAGTAAATAACCGAATTTGCCGGAGCTCCTACCTACGTGAGGCTCTTTGGGGTAAGTTATTGTATGTTTGATTACGGAATCGGTTTTGGCATAAAATTTATGTTCCAAATTTCGTAATTCTAGCTCAAACGGTTCACACATTATTCCAAAAAATCCACCCTGGGTGAATAACCTTTCAAGAGCTGTATTTCTTCTTAGGAAGCATTTTTGACCCATGTTCATCGACAGTTATTTGTTTAGTTTGACGAAGGGAATCAGCAGCTGGAATGTTCTAATACCTTTTAAAAGCACTCTGTATAAGATAACAATTAGGTAAAGTATAGTTTTTATTTTCAAAAAGTAATGAACACTTTGTGTTAATCACATCTGATCTTATTGTATAATATGTATTCTAGGAACGAATCGCATCTGTAAGAGTGACTATTTTTTTCAATTTTGCACCATTTTGTGGTCATGAAAATGTCGGGAGTCTGTGGAAGTTCGACAGCCAAGCCAATTGGGACAAAATTGATTGAAATGATTGAAACGCATTGTTATTTAACTTTTAATATAGTATGTATGATAAAATATTATTCCAACGAAATATTGCAAAAATAAATAGTAGATTTTGATTCAAGATGCCCGCTTATCAAATTTATTTGATGCCCCACGTTGCAAATTAATCGGGTATGGCTCTATGCAATTTCTTTATTGTTCCAGAGGTCAAGAAACATGTTTGGAGCTTTCAGATAAATCTAATGTAATGCTATTCTACATACCATGTCAAAAACTAATTTATCATTAGTTTTCTATAAGTGACAATAGAATATTTATTACAGCTACTTTGTTTCGTAGAATCTACGAAACAATCCTTGTTTATACGAAATTTCTACAGTGCGAATTCCAAATTGTTTGAATCACGTACCATCTAAACGTCAGTGACAATGTTGGTATTAGTGGATATGCCTGTTGTCTACTGCGGAAACGGAATTAACACGTGCGTGAAGAGGAAGCAGCCAGACTGTGTAAGTGAGTGAAACTAAATAGTTTAACAAAAAGGTGAGTCTGTAGTATACAATTACAGCTTAAGCACAGCAGCGTAATGGTGTAAACTCAGCGCCTTTTTTAGTGGAAAAATACTAAGGTCAAATGCAGTAATAAAATTTTTGAAATATAAACCTGATTAAGTGTTTCCAGGTTTTAATATTCTTTGTTGTGAAAGTATAAATATTGTCTAAAACACTGCTCGCGCTATTAACAATATACGACGAAGTAGAAGTGCATAACAAAAATAATTAATTCCGTATTCCAAAGCAGAATACGAATGATGATAAGCTTATTAATATTTTAATAATTCGGTATAGTTCTATTTTAAGCTGTAATTATCCATACAATTGAGATTCTTCTTGGAGTGCTCCGTCTCTTACGAGAAGTAGCGATCTTCTCTCCTACAGCTTAACGTGGCCTAGGAACTACGGGAAGTGTAAACACTTCTGCTCCAGAGTAGATTTAATAGGCAGAATCCACTGCAAATTTGCCATTGCCTTGCGAGGGAGAACGGCCGTTAAAAATCCGATGTTCCGATACTGGGAACTGAACCCCAGACCTTTAGCGTAGAAGTCTAACGCGCTGACCGCCATCGCACAATCACTTCTAAAGTAGGGATTTGAACCTGATAAGGTAACGTATTCTTATTAAATGTTTAATCGCTTCAAACATATGTAACGGGCAATAACAATTGACATTAGCTATGTGTTAAGTCTGCATTCCCTCCATCGGAATCAACATTTTCGTTATTCTGTACCAATAAAAGGCTACCTCTAACATGTCCATAACATATGGCGTAAACTCCTGTCATTATTAAAACAAATCACGAGGAGAAAAAAATCAGCTCACCGCAGAAAGTGCTAAACGCAAGGCCAGCATAAACGTTGATTCAATTTCTATTCTAAATGGGCAAAGTTGTACACAATTCCGTCTAACTATCTCATACCATGCAAATGAAAAGCTCGCCTGGACTTTTTTGAACACCACGAACAACAAAATACATAAAATATCAGACGAACTTAATTATCGCTGGCAAATTGATTCCCCTATTAGGTTGACTGAAGAAGGCAGTTTAAGTATACAGACGCTTATGCATACCACCAACATATTTAGAAACCCGAAACCCCAAGCACATTATTTAAATTAATCTATTTAAAGTAATTTGTAATAAGTCTATGAAAACATACATTTACATTTCCTAAATATTTTGGGGTTTCTATAGTGATTGGCGACAAATATTACGATGTCTAGTAGATGCCACAATAACATCGGCTACAAATAATTTACATCTTGGAGCCCATATAGTTTATGTCTCTCAAGATGATCTGACTACGAAATGTCTAGCACTACTTACAGACGTAGGATTTCTGCAATCTAAAATGCGCGACACCTCTCACTAAGGTCCGACTCAGACCTTTCTTTATAACTTTTAAATATAACTACTACTCCATAATACAACAGATAAAGTAAACAGGAATTAAGGGAAAATATTGTAGAAAATTTGATTATTTTGCAGTACGTTAGTACATTTTCAGTTTCAGTGAGTAAAATAATATTAACAATTATAAAATATTATTATTAATACGGATGAATATACTGTACCTTAGAATTGAATCAGCAATATATTTGTAAGTCACAGAAGTAATGTTGTATTATAAACATACGTTTAGTTGTACGAATAGACAGTGGATTACATTTTCCAAGATATTCAAAAATATAAAAGAAAATTACAAAATTGTATATGAAGATTTATCTATTTCAAACGTGACATACACATTTTCTTGAAGTAATTCTATTACTGTTTGGCTAGAATGTGTTGGCGAAGTCAATACAGCATCTCGTAAACAACTTCAGGTGTGATATAGTAAATGAAATACGTAAAGTAATTATTGTAAGTTATGAAAATGTCGAGATGGGAAATATCTTTGATAAAAGATATAAACTGATATATAAGAAAAAACTACAACTAAATGCTGTATTTCACTAGGTTTTAAAACTTAAAAAGCATGAATTAGATAACTATTTCGGCTAGAAAAACAGCTCTGGTGCTGATGCTCAAGTACTAATAAAACATCGGAAGGTTTAATAGCAACAGAATATGTCATAGATATATCAATTTTACCTTATGGGGAGATAATTACGGAGCTGTGAATATGAATGATGCGTATTCAGGACTACAAACACGCACTGGAAAATGCTACCGTTAACTGCTGTAACTAACGAATTTTTTTTATTATTAGCACATTTTGAAAGTCCTACTTCAAAACCCTGTAAATGCAGTACAATTTATTTACTTTTCTTTTTAAACGCAAACATAGTACACAAGTTCCGCTAGTATCAGTGAATTCAGTAGGCAATCAATATTAGGTACTATAAATAATACTCCTATTTTATTAATAAACTATGTTAAGCAGATAAATAAATTATATAAAGAAATCTTAATAGGCAAACACGTCTGACTACTTGGCATCGGCACTGTTCCCTACCACGTGCTTCTTCTTAGTCTTGAAAATGAAGCATTTTAACATTGCATCCGAACGACAGAAAATATAGACAGATTGTTTCTTCTTGTAAATATGCCGCCTATATAGGCGTTATCTTACTAATTGTTTATATCCTACAAAACATTTCTAAAAGTCAAGTCTGAAAATAAAATTTAAGAAATCTACATAATCTATTTTTAAATGACAACCTTTATATTATCCTACAGACTTAAAAAACTTAATATTGGGTATGTATATATAGAACGACTATATATATATATATATATATATATATATATATATATATATATATTGAGATGGTTTTTGCGTAGCGTAATTAATTATTTATATATAAATAAAGGATACATGCATATTAAATCACATCTTAAGGGTTGTTTCTTTTGTGGAAGTTTTCTTTAGATTCACATAAAAGCAGAGTTGTTTCTTGTTTGACTGGAATTGCAGTTGAGGCATATGCTATGGTGTCCTGTACACAAAGAATGACATATTTAAAATCTTCTTTATAAAAAAGTAACCAACACAACAAGATATTATTAAAGGTGACATGACTTGCCTATAAATGGAATTCAGGTCCAGATTCTAGGATTTTAATTCATTAATCACCATAAATGAAACTAATTGAAGCTGTCCGGAAGGATTTTTCTTTGTAGCAGTTTGGAGATCTGATATGGGTTTAAAAAAAAGAACTTTGAGAAGTGCTGATTGTGTTCCTGAAATCAAATTATGTGTTATAAGTGGCGTCAGAAATATATTAACAACTTTATAATTAATTTATATGTTTAAATTTGATTTTTAAAATTAATCTTAAAATCAAAGTTACTTGCTTGCAAAATTCTGGTATATATGTATTGTATCTATAGAGATTTTAATTATTATTAATGTTTACAAAAAAAAATAAAAGGAAGATAAAAATTTTTTGGTCTTTTAAAAAATAAATTGTAAAACTATATAAAACGCTATTGCTTCTATATAATAAAAGTTTTAATGACGTATAACAAAGTGTTTGAATATCTACCTAAATGAACAACGTACCTGTGAACTCCTAGCTGCAATAACAAGTATCCAATAGAAGAATATTCACGAGACGTCGGGAACTGCTTCCTGGGGTGCATCTTGGAGAGCCTAGTTTGCTGTTACTCCCGATATTTCCAAAGTAAGTCAAACAATAACCTATGAGGTACGAATTACGATAACTATAGTAAGAAGAAAATGTACACGTACCTGTGAACGTCAATTCTTACCTTTTGTGGATGATTTAAATGTGTTTTGGTATACTTAGAAAATTATTCATTTAGCACAAGCCGATTGAGATTACATGAAAGCAAGAAAGATAAAGAAATTCTTTTTAACCAATGTATGTCATGCGCAGTAAGTAAGTTTGGCACTTTCAGAACCGACTACCTGAGGTGATTTTTATGCTGTACCGAGCTAACGACCGTGGTATTAAATTGGTATATATTGAATAAACTTATATCGGCTATTTCATATTTAGCCTGGCGCCCAACGATATAAAAAAATTGTATTTCACAACATCTAAAATTACATATTAAGTGTCATGTTATAAAAAGAAAATTGTTTAAACAAAATTAATTTATAATTCATTTATTTATCAATAATCAGTCACTATCATTCATCTCATAAATTTGTCGCTTGCCAACGTGGGGCTCAATTGATTATACTATGCTAACTTGCTTGCTTTAAGGTACCAATTAATTCATAACATATAAATTTGTCTTTAACAAGGGGCTGTGTTATAATTGGCTGAAACATAACTGGCTGATTTAAAACCGATTGAATTAAAGTAGATTGTTTGCTTATTTAAAATAAACTATCTTTTTGAGTTAATTAAAATAATAAAAGCTTTGCTAGTCAAAAATAAAGAATTATAGGTGGTTGTTGGTAAATTAATTTATTTATTAAAAATTACACTTATTAATTATAAACAAATGGTAAAATTTTACTTATGCAAACAAGGACTAAAATCTAAAAAGGAATCTGAATTAAATAAACTAATAGCAGAAAAAATGGAAGTAGATAAAGAGGTAAGTGAAGTAGTACAACAGGAGGAAACTCAAAATAGTGAGAGGACAGAAGAAGTTGAAAAAGAAGAACCTACAGGGGGCAAACAAGAGAAAACGGATATGGAAAAAATTATGGAAATGCTTATAGAAATAAAGATGCAAAATGAAAGGATAGATAATATGAGGTTAGCAATGCAGGATAGAATGATAGCAGCAATAAGAGGGATGAATGACAATTTATTCAAAGAAAATAAACAAGAAATAAGAGACATAGAAGACAGTTCAGAAACTAAGACAGAAGTGGTTAAAGAAGAACTAAAGAAGGAAAGTAAAACTTTGGAGGTTAGATTTCTGGCTAAAATAGGCGAGATTAAACAAATAAACCAAACTAAAGTAAAAGTTAATTCAGGGGCTAATTACATACAAATGGAGCCTAATATTAACCTTGATATGTTGCCAAAATTTGAAGTGAAAGAAAAATTTAAATGGGGAGTAGGATTTATAAATAATTTTGTAATAGAATTTGACAATTTGGGTAATAATAAGAATTATTTATTAATGCATAATTGTAAAAGGGAAATGAAATTTTATGACAATTTTATATTCAATAAAATAAAATTAATTAAGTTAGTTAGGCAGAAGAAAATAGTAAACAAACATCGGGGGATGTATTCGAATAGGAATACAAGAATGCCTTCGAAGACTAGAAAGTTTCCGAAGCCGCCTCCAGAACCTCCGCCTATTTTAATAAAAATATAAGGTTAATTAAGAAAACCTAGCAAGATTTGGAAATTGGATGATGAAACAAGCAACGAAAATGGATAATGATTACAAAGGAGGAAATATTTTATAGAATGGACAAGAGTAAAAATAACCACAAGAAGGATAATCAAGTTAATAATTAGAATTTACAAATACAAAAAAAAAATCATCACAATAATTTAACATTGATAGATTTCAAGTATTTTTACCGTTAATTATGATAATTCACATGAATTTCTATTAGAAGATCAAGAAGATAATTTTGTAAAAATAATTCACGTCTACTATTTATTAAGATAACTTTATTTAATAAAAACAATTTTGCATCAATAGATAGCGGTACGATGGCATCACTAGTAAAGGATGAAATAATAAATAATTATTTAGAATTGCTTAAAAAGAATATAATTAAAGTAAATAAGATAGTCATATTGTTTTGCTACAAAGAAGAAGATTTCTACTACTAATTAAAAGTTGAGTATTAATTTGAAGATATGCAACCAGGAATACTAGGCTAGAATTGAAATAGTACAAGCTTTGAATTTTACATTTTATGATCGATATGAAAATGGTACAGCAATTAGCAATTATATTAAATGGAGAGCGACGATGTATTGTATTTAATGATATTATTAAACCTTGGATGGATCCAGTTAGAGGTCACAAGGATGAATTATTAATTGGTAAAGATGTTGAGCAATGTGCCTTCAATCTTAAAAAAAATATGAATATGAATGGTATGAAAGATTAGATTATTATAAATGACATAATAATAAAAGGATTGCTGGAAGATGGACTACTGGTTCAGAAAATATAAAATATAAAGGCAGAATTATTGATATTATCAAGAAAAAAAAAACTAATGATTATTAATGAGAAAACCTGGGCAAACAAAGAACTATGTACATGTATTAGTAGTAACTGAAGTAGCAAGTCATAATAACAAAACTTATTGTATTCTTTATGCTTATAAGACAACGAGTGAAGCTTAAATAATGTAACAAAATGTTAGACGATGATATAATTGAATTTTGAAGATGATAATAACGTGAATTTTTGAAAACGGTAAAGAAACATGATTAAAAAAAAATGTTGTTTGTACATAAGTAAGTTATTTGTTTTA
>JABXWE010024954.1:0-14338 GCA_014611495.1 Limonius californicus
TTATACCAATGTTTATTTTTTACACACTGCAGTTGTATATTTATTTATAATTTGTTTTCATACGCAGTTTCCTTCTGCGTACTGCAATAAATGGGTTTAAAATTCATCTTCTGATTGATAATCTTGTTTTTAAGTACATAGTACATATCTATCTCAAGTATTTTTATGTTAATGTAATAAATAAATAAAGCATTTTCTAGTAGTTTTACGTAGCTACGTATTGTTTAGTAGCTACTTATTTCTTATTTACATTATGCATTGTTCAGAAAGTCCAAAATAAACAAAGTTGAAGATGATGCTATTGTAAAGCTACTACAACTCCAAGTTAACTTAAATAAAATAGTACAACTTTCTCCAATTTTGGACCATACTGTTAATGAAATTCTTAAAACTAACAGTAAGCAAGTGAAATAAAATTGAGCATTACAGTTTTTCAAATTTAAAATCTAACGAAACAGATCTATTAAATATTTGCTTACAGTGTCTACAAAAGCAAGTACTATGAATCAGTTCATGCTTCAAGTCATGCAGAGATTTATATTTAAAATCATTGCAATTACATTCTGAATATGAGGAAATAGTGCTCCATAATCATCAAAAGACCATTTTAATCTTATCCCTGTGTTGATAACTGGATTAAAATAGTTTTAGTGCCTTCTAATAGGTGTGGTGACGAAGAATAATAGTACTGATATACAGCGAAATATACAGCAACTACGTACATAAAGACCTAGACAATAGTGTGATGTATGAAAAGTGAAAGTATGAGGTGTTACAATTTTTATAATACATTGTTTCAATTTTTTATTGCAGTAAGTGAGCCAACAAAGACAAAAAGGTTGGTACATTTTAGCCTCATAAAAAGTGTATTATACATATTTATTTGCACTGTAAATCGTGTGAATTTGAAGGTGCTCGACGTGTTGCATACCTGGTACAGTAGAGTAGACAGAATATCCTCGAGGATAATAACTGTAAGCAGTTCTGAACAATCGTTGTTCGAATGGATTGGGAACTAATTGAAATAATCTATTAACAATTTAATATTTGTTTGTTATTGTTGTCTAATATTAGCATAGAACTGAAAATATTTAAGTTACAAAAGTAATGGCAAATGTAAAATAATTTCAAAAATCAATAAAGTGTATAAAGCTGAAACAGTAAGCTATGGGTGTTTGTGGCATGTTTCAATAATCATAGAAGCAGCGTGAAATGAAATATTTAACATTGTAGCTTTGTAAAGTATACAGTTCTCCCTTAGAATAGTATTTTTCTCCCATTTGCACCCGAATACATGTCAGTAAAAGAATGACGTTTGATTGAACTTTGATAATGTTTATGAAGATATGGATTTCCTTCAAGAAACATTTTTATATTTCCAGGCACTATTGTGTTTTATAATCAACACAAGTAGGTGTTTGCATGCAGATACATTTACAAGCAAATGAATAATGTTTACGTTTACATAAAAACAAACAGGAAGTAACAAATGAGTCATTCAAGTATTATATAGTAAACTGTAAAGACTATCTTTAAAACAAGAGATTGTTATGTAGTATTTATTGCGTAAGGTTAAAATTTTATTTAAAGATTGATTGGGCTGTTTGGCTAACCGTAAGTTTTAATAACGCTACCGACAACAGTTGGCGAAACGTCAGCACAAATCAATCTTACGACGACGCGGTCTAATCTCGAAGAGATGACTTCGTGTAATTTATATATTAAATGAATATTTTCTTGTCAAAATTAGTACGTAAAACTGCATAAATTTGTAATTTTATTGTAATGTTAAAACTAGTTCCAAAATATGTAAATATTTTAACTAAACTTTTATTTTATTTTCTAATATAACAATCTCTTATTGGTTGTATCCTAAATAGTGTAGTAAAGATATCAATCATTCGATTTGTTTAATTGTATAAATCCAATATGTGAATGAAAGTACGTATTTAATACTTTTCATAGTTTTTCTTTACTTTTGTGGCTAATAAATGAATACTGTTTTAATGTATAGATTTTATCCAATGGTTAAATGGCACATGGTGTGTTCGACGAATATTGATAATATTTATTAACATCCTAGTTGACTGTGTACTATAGACTTTTAGAAAGCACACGCGCCTTAAGTCTTGAACGTAGGCAACACACAATACATATGGTAGCGTTTTAAAACAGTGTATTTGGCCATTAAGATCAGATATGGGTTTACATATTAGTTTGACAGATGGCTTGCCAAAGATAAGTGCAAAGCAAGAATTCGACTAGTTTTACTAAATGTATTTGTAACAATAAAGCAGCAGTCCTCAACTTTTTAAATTTGGAAGACCACTATTTTATTTTTATAAAATGATGGGCTTCCCGGTTTGTTTTGGCTTTTGGATAAAAAGTAAACAGATCTTGTAAAATGGTTTATTTTACGTGAATAAAAAACTATATTAATTGAAATTGTTCATTGTAGTATTGTAAACATAGAACTAACAATTCATTCTTGCAGTTTGTTATATCCAATTTCAGAAAAAGTCTATTGACACAAATACGTGGTAGTAAAATATATTTAGGGCAAAGAAATAGCTAAAACAAAATGCTATTTAGTTAAGGCTAAGTGAAATAAAAATAGAGATAAAAGAGTGAGATACGAATTATTATACATCAAGTCGCTACGGATTCACCACTAGTTGGTAACTGCTGCAATAAAGTATGCGAAGTGAACAAAGTATTTGGTAAATAGTTCATATCTCCTCATAATCAAAGAAAAGAGTACCAGCATGTTAATTTTAAAAATATATTGTTGAGATTGCTTGAGATATAGAGTGTGTTGCCTACTTCGTCAAACTAAGGCTAGTATTTTCGTTTGCTGTGAGACTGATAAAACATTGCAAGGTCTTTACATACTGCATCTAAACTTATTTACTCTTTCTAGAGAAAAAATTGTATTGCTAAATATTTCCATGGCAAATAAGTAACATTTGAATACTAAGCTTTTCTGTGATATTAAATGTAAACAGAAACTAAATTTCTAAAAGTTTTATATAAACCCAAGAAATATTTTGTTTATTTTATTTGATCAATATTTAATTTATGGATACGTACTTCGAGTCAGTATTTTAAATAGCGTTTCAGTTATTCAGAGTGGGCTACCACAGATGATGACCTTAAGTTCGGATATGCAACCCAACTTATAGAGAATTGTTTACGTCGCCTTGTTGCCATGTAATAAGTAATTTGGGTTGAATTTCTTGTTTAAATAACTTCCTATATCACTTGTCATGCCATTCATAATTTTGGTTGCATTCTCCAATCTGTGAAAAAAAGTACTGATACAACTTGCAACGGAAATTTTGGGTAGCATATTCCCATCTATGCCAAAATAATGCACCTTGTCACGCAATATGCGTAAAGGCCATTATTGGCGTCATTTGATATGTAATTTGGCTTACACATTACCATGTATGAAAACTAGTGGCGCAATTTGTCATGTAATTTTGAATTTGGGTTGCTTATTCCCATGTGTGAATAAACTAGTGATGCAACCTGGCATGTAACATGCAATTTGGGTTGCATATTTCCATTTGTAAAGGTAATTATTGGCGTCACTTGTCGTGTAAAATGTAATTTGGGTTGCATATTCCCACGTATGAAAATTACTGCTGCAACTTGTCATGTAATATTTAATTTGGGTTGCATATTCTCATAGGTGGACAATTATTAATGCAACTTGACACGTAACAAGCAATTTGGGTTGCATATTCCCATTTGGAAAGGTAATTATTGGCGTCACTTGTCATGTAAAATGTAACTTGGTTTGTAGATTTCCATGTATAAACACTCTTGCTACAACTTTTCATGTAATATGTAATTTGGGTTGCATATCCCCATATGCGCAAAATTACTGAAGCAACTTGTCATGTAATATGTAATTTGGTTTGTAGATTCCTATGTATAAACATTCTTGCTACAACTTTTCATGTAATATGTAATTTGGGTTGCATATCCCCATCTGCGCCAAATTACTGAAGCAACTTGTCATGTAATATGTAATTTGGTTTGTAGATTCCCATGTATAAACATTCTTGCTTCAACTTTTCATGTAATATGTAATTTGGGTTGCATATTCCAATCTGCGGAAAATTACTGAAGCAACTTGTCATATAATATGTAATTTGGGTTGCATATTCCCATCTGCGCAAAATTACTGAAGCAACTTGTCATATAATATGTAATTTGGGTTGCATATTCCCATCTGCGCAAAATTACTGAAGCAACTTGTCAAGTAATATGTAATTTGGGTTGCATATTCCCATCTGCGCAAAATTACTGATGCAACTTGTCAAGTAATATGTAATTTGGGTTGCATATTCCCATCTGCGTAAAATTACTGATGCAACTTGTCAAGTAATATGTAATTTGGGTTGCATATTCCCATCTGCGCAAAATTACTGAAGCAACTTGTCATGTAATATGTAATTTGGGTTGCATATTCCCATCTGCGCAAAATTACTGATGCAACTTGTCAAAGTTAATATGTAATTTGGGTTGCATATTCCAATCTGCGCAAAATTACTATGCAACTTGTCATGTAATATGTATTTTGGGTTGCATATTCCCATCTGCGTAAAATTACTGATGCAACTTGTCATGTAATATGTAATTTGGTTTGCATATTCCAATCTGCGCAAAATTACTGAAGCAACTTGTCATGTAATATGTAATTTGGGTTGCATATTCCCATCTGCGCAAAATTACTGATGCAACTTGTCAAGTAATATGTAATTTGGGTTGCATATTCCCATCTGCGTAAAATTACTGAAGCAACTTGTCATGTAATATGTAATTTGGGTTGCATATTCCAATCTGCGCAAAATTACTATGCAACTTGTCATGTAATATGTATTTTGGGTTGCATATTCCCATCTGCGTAAAATTACTGATGCAACTTGTCATGTAATATGTAATTTGGTTTGCATATTCCAATCTGCGCAAAATTACTGAAGCAACTTGTCATGTAATATGTATTTTGGGTTGCATATTCCCACCTGCGTAAAATTACTGAAGCAACTTGTCATCTAATATGTAATTTGGTTTGCATATTCCAATCTGCGCAAAATTACTGAAGCAACTTGTCATGTAATATGTATTTTGGGTTGCATATTCCCATCTGCGTAAAATTACTGATGCAACTTGTCATGTTATATGTAATTTGGGTTATATATTCCAACTGCGCAAAATTAGTGAAGCAACTTGTCATGTAATATGTAATTTGGTTTGCATATTCCCATCTGCGCAAAATTACTGAAGGAACTTGTCATGTAATATGTAATTTGGGTTGCATATTCTCACCTGTGACTAAATTAATGCATATTCCCATTGGTAAAGGTAATTATTGGCGTCACTTGTCATGTAAAGTGTAATTTGGCTTGCACATTCCCATGTATGAAAATTACTGCTGCAACTTGTCATGTAATATGTAATTTCGGTTGCATATTCTCATCTGTGACTAAATTAATGATGCAACTTCTCATGTAGTACATAATTTAGGTTGCATATTCCCATCTACGCAAAATTATTGATGCAACTTCTCATTTAAAATGTAATTTGGGTTGCTTATTCCCATCTGTAAATAAATTACTGCTGCAACTTCTCATGTAAAATGAGAATTGAGTTGGGTATTTTATATGTGAAAAATTACTGATACAACTTGTCATGTAAAGTTGATTTTGTATTTTGGATTGTATATTCCCATTTGTGAAATCATTATTGATGCAACTTGTCATATAGTATGTAATATGGGTTGCATATTCTCATCTGTGGCTAAATTAGTGATGCAACCTGATGTGTAACATGCAATTTGGGTTATATATTTCCATCTGCGATGAAAATGTTACTGCTGCAATTTATGTAAAATGTAATTTGGGTTGCGACTTCCCAACTGCGAAAAAACTACTGTTGCAACTTGTCATGTAAAATGTATTTTGGGTTGCGTATTCTTGTATGTGAAAAATAATTGATGCAACTTGTCATGTAAAATTTATTTTGTATTTTGGGTTGCATATTTCCATTTGTGAAAATAATTATTGATGCACCTTGACATGTAATATATAATTTTATTCCCACTTCTTTAATGACTGATGTAACTGCCAGGAAACATGTAATTTAGGATACATATCCCCATCTATGAATAACTGCTGATGCAACTTGCCATGTAATATGTATTTTGAGTTGCATATTCCCACATGCAGTTCTAATTATTGGTTTTACTTGTCATGTATTATGGACTTTGGGATGCATATTTCTATCTGTAAAAGTTTGTCAAGTAATGTGCATTTTGGGTTACATATACCCATATGTAAAGATAATAATTAGCATCACTTGCCATACGCTGTGTATCTTGGGTTGCATATTCCCAGCTGTATAAATTACACACGCAACTTTTCATGTAATATGTAATTTGGGTTGCATATTCCCACCTGCAAAACAGTACTGATGTAGCTTGAAGTGTAATATGTAAGTTGGGTTGAATTGAAGTTGATGGTCAGCGTCGGTGGATACCCTTATATAAACAATCAATTCGTATTATCAAAGTAGAGCTTTTACTTTAAATATGATTTACATTGGATTTTTAATGTTTTGTTGCAACAACACATAATCGAATAGATTTCATTATTACACTATTATATCAGGATAGCCATGTATGTGTTGTTAATAATACAAATATATTGACAGCGATACTGGTACAATCAAGTTCTCAGTCAGCTACACAAACGTGCTAGAACTACCACATTTAAAACTTGGTGCAATGCGTGATGGAACCTAAAACTCTTACATGAATCTTGTTGAGTTTTTTCTTCGCCTAGTCCGGATTGCTCTGTACCCGGAAGGTGTTCGAGTGCGTTCACACAATTTAGCATACTCCTGTAACATAAGCCTCTCTTTCAACTCTACTTGTACCACACAATCTAAAGGAAATGATATGAAATCGACAACAGACTTATTTTGTATTTCACAGAAACCCAAAGCAGTTAGATTGTGCAATAATGCGACGTGACGGTGTCATAGAATTTGATTCGATATGTGCTTTAAATCGGGTGGATTGATTTTTGAAGTTTACATTTATAAGTTGATTACAATATAGTAAATTAAATGTATTTGCTTACATAGATTGCGAACAGAGTTTTAAAAGATTTTGGAGACATAATTTGCATTGATGTTACAAAAGTGATTATTAATACCACTCTATACAATTTAAGAAGACTATTTTTAAATGAAATCTTATAGTTTATAAATCAGCCTGTATTATTTTTTTTATAAAGTTATTTTTTATACCGAGTGGTGCACAAAGCTTCTCCAGGGCAATGTTTGATTTATGCAACCCAAATCACATATACCATGACAAATAAAAGTAATTAAATAATAAACGTAGTATTAGAAATCATAGATGTAGTATCTATAGTATTTCTGATAATGTTTCATAATAAATAAGTACTTCTATTTGCCACGGTAAATGTCATTTATGCTGTATAAATCCAAAATTGCACTTCACAAGTTGGTATTATGCAGGGTGGCTGATATGTGCGGTTTTGTGCATTGTAATATTTTTTATAGATTAGTGTTTTTAATATTTCTAATAGTATGTTTTATAAATAAGTACTTCTAGTTGTCATGATATATGTCATTTATGCTGCATAAATTAAGCATTGTATAAGTAATGAGCGCCACACTGTATATTTTCTTACTTTACGTGACTGTACTGAATTTAGGTAAGATAATTCAAATATCAGAATTAAAATAATGTATGTAATGTAAAGTATTTCCTGATTTATGAAATTGTAATGTTTAATAACATTCAGAAGACGGGATTTTAGGAAATATTACGTTGAACGTTTATTGGTTTGTTTACTACTATCAACTGAAGTTTAATATGATTTAATAAATAACCTAAAAAATACTAAAACGAACTATGCTTCATGTGTAGTAATTTATAAATAAAATTAGAATTTAGTTGGCTTATCAAATGTAATATGGGTTGCATAACAAATACATTCATTCTCATCACTTATGAATCATAATTTATACAGAAAGATTAATAAAAGAATTCTTTTAACAAATGAAAAGTGGCTTCGGTAATTTTTTAACAATTGTACAGGGTTATTCACATAAAATAATGAGCTTACATCTATGTTTGTATGCAACCCATTATACAAATCACAAGCTTTAATTATGATTTGAAATTTCTATATATGGTGTCAATTTAAAAACGTACAATGTCTTATATTTCTGGAAGTAAAATAAATATTCAACTTTTCTAGAAAATGTTTCTACAACATGGAGGGAGAATCATCGTCACTCATAATGGGGTCAAATCTGGAGATCTCGGGGGCCATTCTATTGGTCCATGTAAGGGCCTGGCTGGACCAACATTGTTCAGGGCAATGGATTGGTGCTAGAGGACCAATAGAATGGCTCTTAAGATCTGCAGATTTGACCCCATTCGACTTTACTGTTGCCTAGAGAATAGTAGAACGCATTTTGAAGATTTAATTTCGTATTTTTTACTTCTTTCCGAAACGAGTTGAATAGTATTTTCTAGGAGCTTTTCAACGAGGCATCGCAAAGTGGATGTTAATATTAGCAATGTTTTTTGCGGTACCGAGACCCCGGAGAGGTTGAATGGGGAAGATAATCTTAGGAGTCATTATGTGTTATGTTCATTTAAATTATGCCACTCTGTCTGGACTAGAGTCGTATTCTAATTGCCGCTTCATAGGAATTAAGATTCTATTTTAATTTCCGTTTGTATGTTGATAACAGTTTTGGTTACTTTGTTGTTTTTAAAGATTGATTTATGACGAGGCCAATTTCGACAGTTTCCCTTTGTAGGCTAGATTTGCCGTTCAAAAACAATTCTTGGGATTCTGAGTTGACCCTCGGAAGTTACACGTGTTGTTCTAAAATCATTTCATCATATTTCGAAATATGTTGCAACCCTTTGGGGGAAATGCAGGTTTGCGTCGCGAGAGTTCTTCAGTCAGTCAGTCCTCCATCTTCGTTGACTCCTGCCGCTCGAGTCCATCTACGGGAGCCGTTACGAAATTAAGAAGTCAATTTTACATCATCGATGACTCCGGTCGCCCGTACGGGGGCCGTAACGAAAGTAAAGTAGGCAATAATCTTTGAGCCCAGACGGACGTTTTACGAATATCGGGTTATTCGCGGCTCCTGCTATATTGAATTCTATCGTATCGTAGATTGCTGTAGGCAATTATTATCTCGGCCAAGTCGGATCTAAATAAAAATTAGCAGTGTAAAGCCTTGTGTACGGACAATTGAGTGCAATTGTTCCTTCGATCTCAGATCGGATATAAGCGTATTGAACCCGTGAAGGTGTGATTGTTAGAG
Organism: Limonius californicus; assembly: GCA_014611495.1. Lineage (NCBI taxonomy): Eukaryota > Metazoa > Arthropoda > Insecta > Coleoptera > Elateridae > Limonius > Limonius californicus. The sequence continues at coordinate 9,394 of JABXWE010024954.1, forward strand.
CTGTGGTTTGTGTTGCAATCGTCTGAAATTCCCGCCACCCTCAACGTTGGAAATCATCTAATTCCCAGGGGTGTACCAACCAATGTTTCGACATAAAGTTTCCTGAAGAAATCGTCTACCTTCTTCTCGGACTGGAAAATACCCCCCAACCTTGACCTGCTTCTGGAAAAATACTGCCGACATTGTGCCTGGCTCCGTCTCGCTGTTCCATAGTCAAGGTAAATGACTAAGTTTTTTGTGCTGTGAAGAAAGAACCCTTTTTCGCGTCAGCTTCCAAAATTTCAAGGGATTGAACCTTTTTATGTAACAAGAAGCGGCCTTCAGTCGCCAACTGTCCTTTTATTGTGTACTACAAAGTGTAGAGTAATTTTTTTATATACTGTGTCATTCCTGTAAGCTCCGGCGTCACTGGCCACGTAGGTGTTTGGAAAATGTAAATGACGTACGCCAGCGGCGGCGAGTTTTTTGTCTTGAACGTTCAAATTAAAAGCTTATAATATGGAACTATAAAATCACCATTGGTTGTCATTCCTTTGTACTTCTGTCATTTCCAATAATTTAATTACATGTGTGTTAAAATTTACTGCCTCTTTTATTATTGTGCATTCTGTATGTGTACGAATTTTGCAGGCTTTATAAACAGGAGGGAGGCACAATAAAGGTGAGTCCAATTCCCGTAAGCGATTTCCGTGAACTCCCCCTACTCCTCTGAGCTAAACTGTAGGCCTTTTTCCACCTATCCGGTTGCGGGTCGGCGGAAAAGCTCGTTTGGCCCGTAACATATGGGTCTCCGTCTATATTGTAGAAACGGTTACTAGAAAAGCTCAATACCTACTTTACTTCCAGAGATATAACACATTGTATGTTTTCAAATTGACACCCTGTATAATATACTCTAATATTTCAAGAAAGATTTGTCGCTTAAGCAGAATAAAGGTTCCTATTATTTGTAATATATAAAAAATCCAAATTGCAATTAAGTTTGGCTACTAGTTGTAAAATAGCTATATACAGGGTGTCTCAATTAAATAGCCCGCAGTGAATAACGTTATAAATGACCAAATTTTAAAAAATCAGCGATACATGTCAACAATGGATTGAAGAGAGGCATTTTTTATTATGTAAGCCCCAACCACTACCAATTACAAAATTTTAAATTAGAAGTTTATTGGAAAGACATTTTTGCTCTTGTACAATCCGAAATGTTTTTACAATTTTATGTATTCATTTTTGAGCAATGACATTTTGAAGTCTCGGATGCGTTTGGAAAATGTTAAATTAAAAAATTTCAAAACCGCTAATATTTTCGAACAATAAACATTAAAATACGTAGCATAGCAACAAAACAGCAGAATATAATGTTTGTTTTTTAATTCTGTTTGTTTATAAGAAGTGTCAATAATTATTAAATGCGACTTCTTGTTGTAAAAAGTCTGAAATGTTTGTATTTCAGATAAGACGATGGCAAATACAAAGATAAGTTTGTGTTTTGCAGATTTGTTTAAGGTTCTGTGGAGTGGCCAGCCAGGTCACCTGATCTCACCCCGCTAGATGTCTTTCTGTGGAATGATCGCTAGGGGGATGCAGTAGAGTACATGACTTACATGGTAAAAGATTCAAACTATTATCAGCCTGCGCCTCCGATTTTTTAAAATTTGAACATTTACAGTTATACAAGACGGACTGTTTTACTTGGGACACCCTGTATTATTGCATTATTTTATGTGAATAGCCCTGTATATTAGAACTAGGCGTTTTGTTTTAAGGCTCGTTTACACAATCTCTATAAAAGTAAAAACGTTTTTTTATAATTTTCGATTAACTTTGCACCAATCTATGAAGCCTTTTATGCATTTTTGGGGTTGCAAACTCAAATCAATTCAATCCATCCGATTAGAGAAGTATGTATGAGTGAACTAAATAATGTTGCGTCACAGGATCATTTCCAACAACATTTATTGCACATTTCATGTTAGTATACAAAAATATCAATTATATATTATGAGTATAATTCACAAAAAAATTAAAGTACTAAACTGAGAATAGAACTATGAACTACATAATAATAGATATAAAGCAAAATACGTCAAAATTAAAATTTGGTTTTTTCCGTTGATAAGTTGACGTTTTGCGAATTTTTCTCTGGAGTATCGGGCGAGGATGTGTCACTTACAGCCCTAAACAAAATAACAAAAATTAGAGAAACAAAAATAATTAACAGATTAACTTAAAATAATTATGTTGAAAGTGTGTGTATGTAAGTGTAATGTATGTTATTTTGTGTGAGTAATCAAAACAATATATTATATACATGCATAATTAAAAAAAGTGTTCAAATAATAGAATAATGTAACCAAATCAAATTAGAAAGGACTCAAATGTATAATGAAAATGTTATTATTTTGCATTAAAAGTTTCCAATCAAAGCTACACTCAAATCAATAATTATTTAAACGAAATTGAGATCGTGATCACGTTTTCAGTTTTAAACTTAACCTTTCGCCAATCACAAATTGTGATTCAATAGACATTGCAAAACTAGAATTGAAGTCCAATATTGGCATTACTAAAATGATATGAACTTTTTTTTAACTGATGTAGTGCCAAAATGGGCGTCTTATAAATATATTTTAGATGTACAGGATTACTCGCTACAGCGCAGCATCTTTAAGCTAGTATGTTTTAAATAGAACACCCTGTATATTTTTATATTTTTGGATTAAGCGTAAAATTATTTATCCAATGATCTCTTGCTTTTTTGATTTTGGACAAGGTGTTGCAGAGTTTATCTAAAAAATGCGAAAATTTTGGTTGGCGCAAGGTTATATATATATATATATATATATATATATATATATTTCGCACTTATGTAGCCAAGTGATGTACTAAAACGACACAACCGCAAAATATTTATTTTATTATTCATGGTGTTTTTTTTACACCAGCACAAATTTATATTATTTCAAAGAGCATTTTCTCGCTTTTTTTTCCAAATGGAACACTCTGTATATTATTATATTTTTAATTGACAAGTTAGTTTTCCACAATTTTTATAGAGATTGTCCTATACCTATAATAGATATTTACAAAGATAGTTTTACTTTTTCATTATAAACGGTTGAATTATTAAAGTTTTTGTTTCTATCTAATCAAAACAATATGTTTTATGTCCTTATAGCAAAAAATCTATCTTCGTCAAATCTGACGATCTAGGTGGGACCACCACAACCTATACACCTGTTCCCGAATTCTTGATTCAAAAACTGTCGAATCACTAGTACGAAATGTGCTGGAGCACCGTCGTGCCGAAACCACATATTTACCATTCGATTTGGAGGGACATTTGCAGGAGCTGAAGCAAATTATATTGCAAGAAATACAAATATTGCGCACTCCTCAGATGTTTATGTAAAATATTAGGCCTAATCACAAAATCGCCCACAATACATCCTCAAATATTTACAGTCCAGTGTCGCAGCCTATCAACTTACAATTTTTGAGTTTTCTATTGCATAATGGTGAGTATTATGTCGGTTTGGGCTACTTCAGATTAAGGTCGACTCGCTAGTGAGCAATAGTTTTTGGAAAAAGTTAGGAGTTGCTCTTTACTTTTACAATCCCCACTCACTTTATGTCCAAATCAGATTAGATAGAAACAAAAAGCTTCACAATTCAAGGGTTTGTAATGAAGAAGTAAAAATATCTATTTTAAGTTTAGGACAATATTCACAAAAATTGTGAAGAATTAACGTGCCAATTCAAAAATATAATAATATACAAGGTATTCCATTTGAGAAAAGCGTAAAAGAACCTTTGTATAATAAAATTAGTTTTTGGTGGTCGTGCCGTTTTAGTACATCACTTGGGTATATGACTGTGAAATATGTATTGTAACGTTCGTTTAATTTTACCGCTTCTTACGGATTAAAGTCTTATTTTATTGGCCGCTCAGTAGCCGATTACTATCTTATTATTTTCAGAATACAATTTAGGTAGTGGACCATTTTTTTTTTGTTATCCTAGAGAAATGCCATTAAATATTGCCTACGCGCTTGACCATGCACGTTTGTTGGAAATCTTCTGCCCTTGAGGGAGCTCTACGTGTTGTTCTAGAATTCTAGAATGGTGAAATACTTTCAGCTGCTGCATATTTGCGTAGCGTTTTTTCGGCAATCGACTTAAGATCTCCTTTCGACCTGGTTGCTTGCTAAGACCTCAGTGCTGACGACAAGTACTACAGGGGCGGCTTGGGTATCGATCACTGTGGGGTGAACAGAACCATCGACAAGTGTCGGATTTAAGAAACACGCTGGATTTAACCTTTGGAAAGCAATTCATTGCGAATTTCGAACACTGTTTCTGACCCTCTGGATGTGCCGCTGCTGTGACAAACGCTTTGGAAGTTTGTGCGTCGAATATTTCGTTCCTGACTGCAAGAACGCTCAAAATTTCCCGTTCCCGACGAAAGTCTTGGTGACTGCTGTGTCGCAATCGTAAGCCAGCTTTCAGTGGCGTGCCTGCAATTTTTTGTCTGCTTCACAAGGACCTAGGAACACCCCAAATTATGCCTCTCTGTTAAGGCCAGGTTGGATTTGTGTTTGAGATTCGCGCGCTTTCGGCGCACCAATAGAAAATGATGGCTCTGGCCACCAGAGGGACTAATGCTAGAGGGTTGTTTTTTGGTGAGAGTTTTTAGTACGTAAGTTGAGTTGGTTAAGAACTGTCTGGAATGAGTGTGGCTGATTGTTAAACTTAACAATAAAGTACAGTCCACAAAACAAGTAGTTTTTCTTTCTCGACGGCACCGTTCGATGCTGACTATAGTGCAAATAGAATTGTGCCACAACACTCTCTCTCTCTACTCCCTACCTGAAGAAAGGTTCAAAATTGTTAATTGTACTGGTGTGAAAACTTGTCCCGACATTCATTTTACTGGTTTAAAGTG
>JABXWE010024958.1:0-25649 GCA_014611495.1 Limonius californicus
GAGATATCCAAATACACACTGACTAATGCACTGAAAATAATAAAGGCGCAATTAAATTTAATTCCAACAAGCATAAACGATTACCTCCATGTTGTCATCATCGGCACGTTTCGACCTTATATAACCACCATGATAACGATCTCCACCAGGACTATGAGTTCTTGGGTCATAATTGCTTTTTTTACTATTTACATTTCCTGCATTTCTTACTCCATAAGCGCCTGCATCGTGACCGTATCCATAATTACGATTATAACTTCCATAACTACGATTGTAATCCATGTTTCCATGAGGATTCGAGTAACTTCCTTGGCCGGAACTTCCCCAACCTCCAAAACTGGTTTGCGGATAACCCCTGTTCGGATCCTGGCCGTAATCATGGCTTGGATAAGAACTTCCATAATTTTGTCCGTACCCAAAGTTAGTTCTTTGGTTTCCATATCCGTCATTGCCATGATTTTGTTGATCATTTTGAGCCCTATTATTACCGTACCTTCCTGAATTATTATTATTACCTCCATTATTGCTGTTATTATTATTGGACGAAGAATTACGATTGTTGTATTTGGAATCAGAACCGTCTTCATCAGAAACGTCGGCTCCACATTCAGACATATATTTTTTTAATTCCATTTTAATGGCATCTGTATGATCGTTGCTTGCTTGATTTTGTGTGCTTTTACTTTTAAAAGCGCCAAATTTATTTTCGGAATTGTTAACGGTTATAATCGCAAAGACAAGGGTAAATGTCGCTTTAAAATGCATATTTGACGCTCTAAATTAATGTTTGAGCGACTTAAAAGCGTGATGCACAAAAAATAATAAGAGCCTTTTACGATGGGCATGGGTTTTATATGGAAACATACATAAAAGAATAATTATAAATTTCGCATTGACATCGTTGAGAACAATTACACGACAGGGACGATACCCAATTTTCTGATATTAAGTTGTCCGAAATAATGGAGCACTGAATAGGATTTTTGACGAGTTCCGTTTCGATGCAGTTTTGCAACCTTGATCCCATAAAATACACGTATTGTACGTATACGTACATGCAATTAGGTAGATGTAATTAGCTGATAAATAGATTCATATAAATTTAAGGACGATTTTATTTAGTTTAAAACATGTATTTTTATATCTGTATGTGGTTTGAATATTGCAATGTAATAGCCCCAAAAAGGACACTTTAAAATGTCCATGGAAAAATTATTAAACGTAAAAGTATCCATGATATGTAAATTACATTAAAAATGTAAAGTTACGAACTCTTCATGTGTACCTGCACCTTCATAATAAACTACTCAAAAGTGAATAGGGATATTGCAGTGTAAGACATTTAAAAGCAACACCAATTGCATTTATAATAAACAACTACTAAAACAACAAAATGTAACGTCTTTTTAGAAATGAACATGAAAATTACATTAAAGGTACGTTTAGAGAAGAAATTTAACAATATTACAAAGAAAATCATTATTGTCTCCTTTCACTTAACTTAAATTTATTAACTAATACCGCGTGGCACCTCCTCTGGCAGTAGTAACTGCTCTGCATCTTGCTGGCATACTCTCAATGCAATTATGTTTTTGTAAAAGTTGATGCCACAGTGCCGGCAATACATCCCTCAACTGTTGCACAGTAGTAGGCCTTGGGTTATGATGATCCAGCTGTCTCTGCAAAAGGTCCCATGCATGCTCGATAGGATTGAGGTCTGGAGATAACGGAGGAAAAGCAAGATGGTTTATTTCCTCATCTCGAAGCATCTCTAAAACAACCGGAGCACGATGCGGCCTTACGTTAGCGTCAACAAAAACAAAATATTCCCATCCAATAACGTTACGACGGTGCTTGTCTCTTTTCAAGCTTAGGACATTTAATCCTGTAGCCCTCAGTTAAAATAAATTTGACTATAGTGTATATACAATGCTGTATCCACTCTCCATGACATCCTTGCAATTTGAATATTTTTGCAAAATTAGAAACGATCGAAAATCGAGGCTTTTGTTGCCTCCATAGCAGATTATTGCTTTGTTATACAGTGTTTACTTGTATATGATGCCGTTATTCCCAATTTCTTATTACGGCCATTAAAATTTCTTCTTTAATTCTATACCGTATTCTTCAACTCTTAATGGTTTAGCATGCACAAGTCCTCCATAATCATCTGCCGACGTAACGACAACCGTTAGCCATATCTATACTACATTTAATTATTGCGGAAAGCATAATAATAACCAGCAATAGTTCCAAAGATAATAGATTTTTATCTGGTAATCTTGGTGGACAGAACATTTGGCAGATTTGTTACTTTATTTTCGCGATTATTAATTACCAATCGTAAAGGTTTGTAAATAAACCATCCAGAAAATGCAACATTCATTCATATTTACTTTTATGAAAGTGGTATCAAGTTTTTAATAACAATAATTCATGTTCTGTACGTTTCCAGTTTGTTTCGTATTAAGAAAAAACATTCTATTACTTAGTCTACTTTATATTGTAAAACTACCAATAGAAATTACACAAGGCTAAATAATTGTTGTTCTTTTACTTGAGCATCTAAAAAACCAATGTACGAGGGTGGTTTGATAAGTTTGGCAAATTCCTCCGAGATGGCACCACAACTAATTCATTCATTCGTGATGTCCGACCGGCAAAAATTACTCTGCAAACTAGCACAGGCCAAATTTAAGCCAGAAGCAACGCGTTGTTCACATTCTACACACTTTTGAGGCGAGCATTATGTAGCATTTCCCACAACAATGAAAAAAAAACAAGTTCCGTGCAGTGTTAATATATTTTTCTTTAAAGAAGTAGACGGTCTCCAGATCAAAGCGGAGTTGAACGAAATTTATGTGAAAATATTTTGCACCAGTATTGAGATTGTTTATTTCTGAATAAATAAGTTTAAACGTTGAGGTCGCCGCGGCGAATATCATAATGCATGGTATCGTTATGGAAGACCGCCGAGTGAAAGTGCGCGGCTGCAGGCATCACAACTGAACGAGTGCACAATATCCTGCACAAAAAATTGCACACGAAGAAACTGAGTGCGCGAATTAGGCTTCGAAATGATTCCTCATCAACCCCGTTCTCCGAACGACTTCTTCCTGTTCCTAAACTTGGACATTTGCAACTTTTGAGAAAATCTACTTCGCCGACGGAATGATAAAATTACTCTCGCTGGACCAAGGCTGCAGTCCACAATGGAGATCATGTTGAGAAAATATTTTTTTTTTTTCAAAAAGGTGTTTAAACATACTTTTTTCCACACTTATGGAACTACCCTCGTATAATAATTATGATTCACAGAAAAACACTGCAACAAATACGTCAGAAAATTAAACTACCACCTTGAACCTTGAAATTAATTAAACACAGAAGATCTGGCCTCATACTATTAATCTACGGTAATTAATTGTATGTAAACTAAAGTATAGCGTAATAGATATGTACGAAACCATATAATTTAAAAAAATTCTAATAATAATCACTCCGAGTTCTAGAACATCAGAAAAAAATTGCTAAACAAATAAAATTAACATTTAAATTTTAAAGTTAAAATCAAATTTTTGACACAACTAATTACCAAAATTGTCGATAGAAGGTATTTAAAATGATTCTTTTTCAGAAAACTGCTACTCCGGAGTAACGAAGCATTTCCAGGTTGATGATCATATTAGTGTTCGTTGTTTTTCGATTATCGAATCAGCACGTTAATTTCGTAAAGGTAGTAAGGAATACCCTGTATAAGTTACAGCTAAGCTTCTACAAACTGTTAATCTCTAAATAGAATAACACCTTTAGCTACATTACAGTTAGAACCATTTGTATATGTAGTAATTAAATAGTAATAATATTTATAACATGGGCGTATCCAGGGGGTGGGAAACGGGGGCAGCTACCCCTCTTCCTAAGTGGAAAAATTCAAAATATAACAGAATCAATACAAATAATAAATTTCTGAAAAATTGATTAATAGATTGCTTGTTGGTATGTCAACGTGCAGATCATTATTTGTTGTGTCAGTAGCATTGATTGCGAAGTATTGCTCCGAACTGGAACCCGTAGCAAATACGCTTCAATTGAAGCTACTTGACATAGTTAAAGCTAATCATCACATTCAAACTATTTTGGTCGTGCTAAAACAGCATCGGGAAAATGCGGAGAACGTCACAGCTGACGTTTTGAAAGAAGCAGGCGATATTGCATAGCAATGTTGATATAACCGCCACTCGCATTCCTGCCGACAAATGCATAGATGCAACCCTCCAGCAGGAAATTCATCCGAATTTTGGAGAAGGTCTAGTAATTCCTTACTTGGATTCCATCATATCATCTTTAGAAGTCAGATTTTCTGCAGACAAATCGCCTGCATTTTCATTGATATATTTCCATCCGAGTAACATGAGAGATGTTTCATTGGAGGAATAGAACGAAAGTACTTCATCTTGTGCAACTTTTTACACTTTGGAAGGCATCGAAGGAGAAAGGGAATTGTGGTTCAAAATGTGGAATGAGATAAAAGAGCTATAGAGCGTTCATTCAGCTCCCTTCGCCGAATTAAAACATGGCTTAGAAGCACTATTGGTGTAAATAGGTTAAATGAGTTAGCCATCCTAAGCATTCGTCATCAATGGGTTTTCGCAAACAAGGAACAATTAGTGGAAGCTATAATTAGAAAACTTGCAACTAATCCTCGCAAACTACTGTTCAAAAATTAGTTTTAATAATAAATAGTGTTTTTCTTTTGGAATTGTGTATTATTGCATGCCACTCCCCCCCCCCATGAAAGAAATTCGATTCAAAAAGCTACCCCCCCTTCCGTTTTGAACTGGATACGCCCTTGTTTATAAACAAATGTATTATTAATTATTGTAATTTACTTAAATATAAACAAATTACAGGAAAATATCAAAACATTTGTAGTTTCCTTCTGATACAAAACACAAAGATCATTCATGGAGCTACCTTGAATTTAAAATATTCCATGATATTAATTCCAGTCAATAAATAAGATGCACAGCTTATTACATGATTACATACATGTAGGTAGGTAATAGGAATTTCCAATAGACGTTTTATTCGCATTTTTATGTTGCACTAATTTATTAATACAACGTACGTTTTACCATCTGCATTCGTAATCAGTGGGAGTGTGACTTAGATTTAATTTACTTGATTTAAAGCTATTGATTATCATTCCTTGTTTATTCCAACCTAGCTTTTTTTGCATGTAATTTACACTACCTAATTATATGTTTAGATCTAACGGTGACTTGATTTTCAATGATTGCTATAGTATCTTACATTAACAGTTATTTTTCCTGATATTAATATGAATCTATATAGCAAATTTACGTATTTGAATATAATTTAATAAAAGATAAACCATTAAACAATCTTAAATGAACTCGTTTACAAGAATAAGTACTGTCATTATGCATAATTGGAATAACAAGAGCAAAGGTGAAGTGTGAATATTTGCAAATTGAATTACTCCCTGGTGTTGTTTCATGTGCGTTATTTTAAGTTAAATATTATTTCTTCATGATTATATTTTGAAATTAGCTATCATCAAAGATTTAAAAGTATGGTTCATTTACTAACCATCTAAATGGTCAATATCAAAAGTAAAATAACAAACCTCCCTTTCTAATAGCACAAACACTTTTGTAAACTTAAGAGAAGCCGTAAAATAAATTTAAACTGTTTTTGTACAAACTGTAAGAAATTAAGAAATCAAACAACTTCAAATAGTAGTAGCAAAATTTATGGTGTTTTTACTTTTTATACAATCTATAACTGAGGAGTCAGAAACTTAACTATTGTCAAAAAATTGTGGTCGAAAGCTGGATTTAAGAAATTCTTTTCACAAGCTCAATGTAACTAAAAAATCAAACACTTAACTTATTCCAAAAATAGAAATGGCTCAGTGGGTTTGAATATTAATATAAAAGATGTAATCAGAAAAGTCAAAAGCTTAAGTATTGTGAAAAATATAGGTAGGGTCAACACCCCGGTTCTCGCCACCAAACCCATTCTCGCCACTGTAAACTTTAACAGCTTATAAGTAAGATTCACCCATATCTCTTCATTGTGATGGTCTGTCGAATTGAAATGTTCGATGTGTGAGTACACTAGTGTGAAGGCGACAACCTATGATTAGACGGTAAACCTTAAGAAATGTTAAGGAGCAACTATAAGTTTTAATGCTGTTTTAGATAATCTGTTGCGATTTTCTGCTCAATGTTACTTATTTACATATTAAATATAGGTTCAAATTTTCGAAATTCAATTGTATTTTGGAGGTAAACTTTGGTTAAAAGCTAGGTGACGAAAACTGGGTATCGAATATTTGAAAAATTGATTCTCGCCACTTTAATGGCGAGAACTAGTTTCTGTTGAAAGCCGGTTCTTGCCACTTGATCTTTTTGAATGATTCAATAGGGACCGACGCATTTCAGATGACAAAAATCCGTGTTAAGACTTCCGGAAAAACCAATGGAAAAATTCAAAAAAGAAAATTATTCCAGTATAAGGAAGAAGATTTAACAGATGCACTTTCTGCTGTAAAGAAGCAAGGCATGAAAATAAAGTCGGCTTCCGAAAAATTTAAGGTTCCTAGAACAACTTTGAGAGATAAATTAAAAGCTGAAAATACTCCGGTTTTTGGTAAAATAGGTCCTCAATGTGTGTTAGAGATTCCGATTGAAAAAGAATTTGTGAAATGGGTGAAAGAGTGCGCTAAAGCGGGGTTTCCCATAGACAAAGATGGACTTATCTACTCCGTAAAATTGATTTTAACGCAATCAAAAATGACAACTCCATTCAAACAAAATACCCCCAGAGACAGGAGGTTTCAAAACTTTATGGAAAGGCACCCAGAACTATCCGTCAAGAAGGCCGAATATTTGAGTAAAACTCGCGCAACTATTAATCCCAAAAAAATCGAAAAATGGTTTGAAGAAACTAAAGAATTATTAGGAGAAAACATAGATATACTGAAATATCCCGCTATAGTATGGGACATGGATGAGAGTGCCTTCTTTTTGAAACCAGAAGGATCAGTGTTTCTTGCAGGAAGAGGCAAAAGCGTCTACAAAACTTCCATAAACTCTTATAAGGAAAATTTAACCACATTGGTAACCGTTAATGCCGAGGGTGTGGTAGCACCTCCGCTCACCATTTACAAGTTTCAAAGACATCCAAAGTCTTATATTGAAAAAGCTCCAAAAGCTTGGGGCCTCGGAACGTCAGAGTCAGGCTGCATGACAGCTAAAACATTTTTTGAATATTTCACCAACGTGTTTCACTCATTTTTAGCAGAAAAAAGCTTCGAATTTCCAGTTATTGTTTTTGTAGACGGCCATACAACACATTTGAGTTGGCAACTAAGTAAATTTTGTCGAGAAAAACAAATTATTGTTGTGTGCCTTCCGCCGATCACAACACACATGGTGCAACCACTAGATGTCGCAGTGTTGGGCCCTCTGAAAAAAAAATGGCGAAAATGTGTAAAACATTTCTGCTAGGAAAACGGCCGAGAGATCAAAAAACAAGACCTTCCCATTGTATTAAGCAAAATTTTGAGCTATGAATCAACTATCGAAAATATAAAAAGTGGATTCAAAAAATGCGGTCTTGTTCCCTTCGACAGTTCCTCAGTGGATTATGATAAATGCATTCAAAAAATGAATTTGGAAGATGAATCAAATAATCTGTCAGATGCAACAACTTCAAACAAGACCTCGAATAATAGAAGCTATCTTGAGTGCCTTGAAGAGAAAATTGACCAATATTTGCTCGAAGAATTCAAGCTTTGCAAACAAAACAAGGAATATCCGCAGGATCCGAAAGCAGAATACATTTCCGATGTTTGGTACCTATTTACAACAAATTCAACATTCGTTCAAAAAGATAAAAAAGCAATAACTGTTGCTAAAAATGATATATCAGATTTAATAGAATTCGATAACCCCGAACTACTTAATGCAAATTATGACGAAATTTCTGAAGTAGAACAACTTAACGGTCTTAAGGAAATAACTACAGTTTCCAAGGAAGAAGAAAAAGTTCCAAAAATTATGGAAAACAAAACTAACAAAATTAATATTATTAATTGCATAATTTTGAAAAACCGCCCGGAAGACATTCGAATGAATACCGATATTTTTCAAGAAATACAAGATGATGAAACTGTGACAATGAATGAAGAAAATCAAATCATGAGTAATTTTGAAACTCAAAACTACGAAAACGTTTGAACTGATGGAAAACAAGAAACACACAAAGACACAGAAATCCAAAAATTAAAGTTAGCTGCAAAAGAACATGATAAGCTAGATCCGACTGATCTGAATACCAAAGAGGCAACATATAAAGTTACTGAAAATTCTAAAATGGAAAACATTCAAAAAGATTTAGTTGATGAAAAACAAGGAAATACCAAAGACAATCAACAAACAAGCTATTCAAACTGAGATAAAACTGGCTGGGGAGAAAGAAAATTTTAATACTAACAATAAATTAAATATTGAAAATAGGGAGAAAAAGACAAAAAGCACCAAAGATATTTTAAAAGAAATTCTAGTTTTACCTAATAGAGATACAAGTCGTCCCAAAGATAAAGCAAAAGGTAAAAGGATTGAAAGGCCGAGTGTACTTACATCCGACAAGTGGCTTCAAATTGCCGAAGAAAAAGTAAGAGATAAAGAAAGATTAGAAGAATTGAAAAAAGCGAGAAAAGAAAAAAGGAAACTAAACAGAAAAATACGAGAAAGTTCTAAGACTTACCGGAAACTCAAAAACATGTTCAGTAAATGCGACCTCACACAATAACTTCTGAGAACATAAGAATAGAGCCAGGAAACTACGTTATCGTAATGCATGATCAAAGGCATTATCCAGGGAAAGTCAGAGACAATACAGCCTAAAAATGAATTTGTGGTTTCCGCCATAAAGAAAAGTGAATTAAAAGACTCGAAATGGCTCGAAGAAAAAAGATGAGGGCACATACAAACGAGAGGATGTTATTTGTCTAATAGAGGAGCCTTACAGAAAAACCCAAAGGGGAGCATTTACCGTGCCAGAAATGGTTGATTTTGACGAGTTTACATCATTTTGGGTCTTTCAAGTTTTGAAATGTTTTTTTGCTATAAAAATGTTTTTTCTTTTCTCAATAAAGATATTTCATCTTTATCTAATTTTTTAATTAGTGACGAAAATCGACATTAGTATTTATAGTGGTGAATATTGGCAATGGATGGCGAGAATCGGTAAAATTAAGTGGCGAAACAGGAAAAAGGGTGGCGAGAACCAGTCAAATTCAAAACTGTGTATTTTCTTAATTTTACTACAAATCTAGTCTTCTGTCGCCTACTAACTCATTGAAATAATGCACTGTTGATGGAATGGAAAAAGTAAAACGTTTTTAATCCGAAGGAATAGCAGAAATACCATAACCATTAAACACTTATCTAACCTAATAATAAAACTATCAAGTTTGGTTTAAATATTTGTTCACAAGTTATAAGCAACAAAAAAGTAAAAAACTTAACTATTATAAACAATAGAAGTATCAATGTGGGTTTAAAAAATTTCTATACAATCTATGGGTAACTTAAAAGTCAAACACTCAACTAATCCTAAAAATATGAACAGCAGGATAGGTTTAAATATTTGTATACAAGCTGTACCTAGTCAACAGAAAAGTCAAAAACTTAACTACATTACCAAAAATAGATACTAATAATGTAAGTTTAAGGTATTTTTATACAAGCTGTGGGTAACTAAAAATAAATAGCAGGATCATCATCATTGACAGCCTTTTCGTCCCACTGCCATGGGCGCCAGCAAGGGGGGGGGGGGCAAGAGGGGGCAGTTGCGCCACGGCAGCCTTATCCGCATTAGGCATCCTGTCGTGCGTAGGCACACCCCCCCTGTAAAATTAAAATAATATATAACAGCGCATTTAAATATTTAAACATACATACTTGAAATTCTTGAAAATTATACCAAAAAATGCCAGAAATACGAAAATATATTTGATATAGAATTTAAAATACCCAGAATAACACAGCTTCAAACTATGAGATCAAATATCCTAGCGGATTCACCGGAAACATATTTTAGAATATCTATTTTTATTCCGTATTTAGATTCCCTGATTAGCTCATTAACAACAAGATTTTCCGAAGATACAACTACTGCATTTTCGTTAGTAAATTTGCATCCATCTAATGTTTTAAATCTAAAGGCTGAAATTATAAAAAAATTAGTAGAACAGTACAATATCGAAAATTTTGAGGCAGAATGCCTTACGTGGAAAAATGTGTGGAAAAATAAAAACGCTCCTGATAGGTTTTTTACATTGCTCACCGAAGAATGTCAATTCTTCCCTGTAATTGCTAATGCAATAAAAGTTTTCTTTTCCCTACCACCCATGACTTGTTTAATTGAACGTTCCTTCAGTACTCTAAGAAGGGTCAAAACTTGGTTAAGGTCAGCGATGGACGAGAATCGCTTAGCGGGTTTATGCTTACTTAGTGTACATAGGAATAGGGGCCTCGGTGGTCTAGCGCGGCAACGCGTTGCCACTCGAGGCCACAGCGAATTGTAGTCGTTCCGCTGTGGTTTCGAATCTCAGCTGGGGCGACTGCATTTCGATTAGTTAAGTTTAGGGTGCATGCTGCATGAATGGTTACTGTGTAAGGGCCGCCCGCACATCCCTGAAGTAATGCGAAAGCGGTTCCGAAGGGAGGGAACAGTAGTATGAATGAATGAAAAAAAAGTGTACATAGGAAAAAAATCGAAAGCGATAGAGCCCAATTTATCGAGACAGTACTCGATAAATTTGCTCAAGACCGAAGAGGATTAAAATTTGTCTTTTCTTAGGTAAAGAGTTTAATACTTCCACAGTTTTTGTTTGTTACCTAGTACTAGATAAATATTTTTATTTTTGTTTATATGTTTTAAAAATGTAGGTATACTTTTGACAAAGATTGACGCTTTTATAATGACGCAATCCATTAAGAGAACCAATTTATTTATTTTTTGTTTTTTATTTTTAGTTTGGGTACATCTGAGTAAGATTACATAATATTTTTATGACGTGTTAGTGTTATCTCTGTTACAGCACCAACGATTTTAACTTTCAAGTTCATTTATACAAATATTTTTAATATAAATGTTAATATATGTATACACACACTAATACTAGTGTTTTGTATACCTACGGTGTTTATTACTGTTATTATTTGTTTTTTATTTTAAGTTATTTTGTATTAAAATATAGAAAAAAACGAACACAATTTTTTTTGCCCCCTCCTGGATTATTTTCTGCCGGCGCCCATGCGGGCATCGGCCTCTTCTCTTCCACGTGTTCCTCCTCAGCGCTAAGGTAGAAACACGGGGGACCTACAGTTTAACTTCTAATCCAAACGACAAAAATTTCAGGAGAAGTTTTTTAGCATTAAGATCCTACAGTTGCAAGTCGGATTGGGAAATGAAGAATGTGTGGTGGGTTACAGACAAGATTTTTATAAATCTGTGGGTGTGGTGGTAGCTCAGTTGGTAGAGCGCTCGCTTTCTGCGTAAAACATCGCTTCTGGCTTGAGTTTGAAACCTAAGCATTACTATACAGATTTATAAAACAGCAGGATAGATTTAAATATTTGTATGCAAGCTATACCTAGTCAAAAAGAAAGTCAAAAACGTAACTATTATCAAAAATAGAAGTAACAATGCAAATGTAAGGTATTTCCATACAACCTGTAAGTAAGTAAAATGCCAAACACCTTATTAATCTAAAATAGCAATAGCAGGATAGTTTTAAGATATTTTTGTAAAAACAGTAGGTGCCTAATTTCAAAATATAATCTTACAGGTTTCTTCTATTTTATTTATACCCCTCCCCCCCCCGGAATCGCTTTCGCATACTTGGGGGGGGGCAACCCTTACATACTAGTCATTCATTCAAGATATACCCTAAACTTAACTAAGTGAAATAGGGTCGCCTCAGCTGGCGTTCGACTATACGGCCAACCGGCCGCATTTCACTGTGACCTCGACTGACAGCTGGTATTCGCACTGCCCCATCGATATCCCTAGGTTTCTTCTAGTTACATTTTACAAAATATATTTCTCACTCTTTAAACATATTTAATAAGGCAGTATTAAAAGTTATTATGTATTATTTCAAAGTAACAATCAGTGTATATGCAGGTACAATTGTTTCAGACAAAAACATATAACTACCAGTGATTCAATTTACTATTAATTTAAGACCAGTAAAAACAGATAGCTGTAATAAATAACACCTGGGAATGCTATAAATCAGTTTGCTCCTTTCTTAGCTCAATATAGAAAGGTGGCACGTATAACTCCCAACTCCTTCTTTGCTACAATCGTCATCAAATCATCATAATTTACCTTCAAAACATCCGTAATCGTAGAGTGAATGGATTTTTTTAATAAAAATTGATCTAATTTTAATTTATAATTAATACACACGGCGTGCGCGCATTGTTAATTGCAAGTACAAGATGGTCATGATCATGATCAGGATACTGCCTACCTCAGACTGTATCATCTATATAAAGGCCAGCAAAACGCAATTTACTGCATAGCAAATTTTCTGTTTAACTATCAGCACCTTACGTTGTAGTTATTGTCGAGTGAAACTTTATACACAATCATGGGCGTCCTGGTAATTCTATTTACTGGAAACTTAAAGAACCTGATGTAATAATATTTCAGGGGCTACTTGGTTGTATTGTGCTTATTCTAGCTTTGGGAATGATTACTGGATATCCTTATCCTACTAGGGAAATTCGGTCACCAGTCCCAGCTATTTCGGCAAATTATCCCCAGTTATCACATGCTATACGAAGCGCCAGAGCGTAAGTATAAATGTTTTTTTTTTTATTTTAAGGTTTCTAAATATAAAGCAAATAAACACTGTTTTAAAGAGAAATTTGTGATTTTTTAGATATTTATTATTTATGCTAATATGTTACTAAATTAGTTCTGTACATTAATTAGTAATGTTAATAAATCAGTTTCAACTTTTATTTTATTTTTGCTTTTTGGATTTTGACCTAAGCAAATACATTAAAAAAACAATCTGTTATAATTACTAATATAACATTTACTAATTAATTAATACCATTTTCAACAAAGTAATAGAAGAAATAATTAATAATTATGTTTATCCAGATATTTTTTTAAGATCAAATGTAAAATTATACTGTTTGCCAAAAATACTTGTTTTAATGTGATTTGTATCTACTACAAAATAATGTAATATTAGGACATGCTTTTTTCAAAAACGTATCAAAATTCTTACAAAGCAGTAGTTGTTCGTTTACTTATGTATTAAATTGGAACAACTTGCACCTTTATGATCTAAGATTTTTTTATTTTTCAATTACTATGACTATATATTTGTATTCACTCCTTAGTGCTGAGGAACCAAAAAAAGAAGACTTGGAAGGATCTGAAAGTGCTTTCGTTGCTTATCCGTATTGGGGTTGGCCTTATTATGGTTACTATACAGCACCACATGTCGTTTATGTTGGTTAATTACTCTTAAAATGCAGCAAAATGGAATCTCTACAGAATGGCAGTGTTTAATAAATAAAACCAATTTCATTTATAATACAATTAGCTTCTCATATTTAACATTTACAACAGTAAAGCATTTTGTATTAAATTATACCTGAGCCTAGCAATAAATAAACATACAACATTGTATACCAAACTGGTTTTCAAGAGTTTATTGATAATGCACTACAATAGGTATATGCACAAACCTCAAGATCACATGTTACACTAAGTTTTTAAATACCAGCTCAAATTAGTACATATTACAACGGTCACCAAAAGTGCATTAACTGCTATCAAGCTTAGTTCAGTGACGTGCAGGGGCAACTGCTGTTAAATAATTTGTACTAAAATCCACAACCTTATTTTTTTGTCGCAAAAATGTATCTTGTTGTAAATTATCAAACCACCTTGAAACATTTAAATACTTCTCTTTTTCCAGGTATGACAAATTGACCTGTAAATACAAATCTAAAATAATGCCAATTGTAAACAATGCCATACTCACCATAATGTGGTATAGAATATAAAATAAAACTACATCAGCTATGCTGCGATTATAAGCGATCAGGTAAGTTTTTGTGCTTAAAACATTATCCAATTCCTAAAACAGATGCAGCTGAAAGTTTATAAACATTGAAACTTAACAAAAAGTAATAAGCAAAAATAGTTTTAAAAAAATCTACACAAGTCTATGTAATTTATTTTCCCCATGCCAGTTTACCTTCAATATTTGACTTGTATTTTGAGATGTGTCACAACGAATCGCATACACAATAGCATATTCTAGCCACTGCCGCAGTTCAGCCTTATCCTCTAGAGTATTGACAGCTAAATTAGAATTTGCTTGCTTCAGTAAATCGAAAATTATAGGTACAAATCCAGTAACTGTTGAATTACCAGAAATACGAACAGGTACCTGAAACATTTGAGGTTAGATTCAAACCCATGCGTAAAATAACTTCCCTTCCATACCGAATATGTATTCAAGTGAATTTTTCCAACTGGCACCTTCAAAAAAGAAGCTACCTGGGTTAAACAACTTATAGTGTTTATGGTCATATTAATGAAATGTATGGCTTATGGAAAAATTAAGAGGTTATGTCCGATTTGACAGATAAAGGGAGGTTCATATATGGGCAACGGTATAATTACAATAAAGGTATTAATCCAATACTCCAATGATTAAAATAACGTTACATACTAACGATTTTATCACATAATTATAGACAATGTTATAACAGGTACTTGTTCTTTAATATCTAGGTACAACTACAAGTACAAACATCCAGAACATATCGCAAGTTGAAGAAGTCAAACATTATGAAAAACTGCAATCACACACAAATTTTTAGGTATCTTTACTATTAATAACGAAGTTATAACCTGTAAAACGATTCACAAACAGCTTGTATATTCTCGTGTATACCTTCAGATTTTTAAACTTATCCCATATTATTTTGTGCTAGTAGGTTGTTGATGTTTGGTTCTTTATAAACGTAGAGATAAACATGAAAACATTGTGATTATAATATTCATAAAGTATATTAGCTTAGCTAGATGTTTGTGCTAAAAAGTCGTTGTCGTAACATATGCTCTGTGTAAAAAAATGTATAAGTATATCTAATCATATGTATAATAATACAGTAAAAGGATCGAGGGTTGATGTAAACATTACAGTGCGCGGTGCTCTTACTAAGAGATAGTAAATGACTTAAGTACTGTTGTTACACATGCTTAGTAGCTGCTGGGTACGGTTTACACTAATTTATGTCCGACGCTGTTTTGTTTATTCGGCTTCCTTTTACTTTGGTCCATTATAAACATAAGATTATAATATTCACGAAGCATATTTGCTTAGCTAGATGTTTGTGTTAAGTACTTATTTTGAAATTATATGCTAGGAGAGGGGGAAATTACAACCCCAAGGACGGCTTTGCAGGTAAAATTGAAAGTAGCACCTGATAGCTTATGCATTTGCATAATTTTTGAACTAAATATCAAACTGACACAGATTTATTATTATTAGTAATTTTTGCGTAGAAAAGTAAAATTTATTTTTAATTACGTATGATATTAGCACAGTTCAAATCGTGACGAGGGATAATATTTATTATATTAAGGTAGATTCAGGCAGTCTAATATTTTTGGTGCATTTATGTTCTTCGGGAATTTTCGGCAAAACGGTTGCTATCTTTTAGCTACTTACTACACATAGGTAGACTGCGGTACATACTAAGCAATACGATTGAGAATTTTTCTGTGCTTTTATTTATTATTAAATTGCGCTTAGAACTAAAAATTATAAAATATCCGAAATAATTTATTTGTGTACAAGAATTGTTGAATATTAAATAAAATTTATATGACAGAACGTATTTTTGAAGGGCTTTTTATGCAAAATATGGTGATATGCCTTTTTATACATGTACATTACCCGGCGCGCGCTTACCTAAAAGAAAAAAAGCTATTATTACTTGAAAACCTCTACGACACATTTATTTAATTTAACTATGTGGAAATTATTTGATATTTTTCAGGCCTTAACAGTAGTACTTCACACTACATGTTTGATCCTAAAAACGTATTAATGTTTTTTTTCTATTCTACCGACAGCTTGAATTTGTATGCACATTTTTTTCGTCTTCGACGCTAATCAATCGCTGTAGCGTTGGTTAACACTGGTTGGTGCTTTGGCCTTTTAGTCGGCGAAACGGTTTTCGAACAGCAGTCGGTATTATAAGTTCCATCGGCGTTTTGGACATCCGAAATATATATATATAGCGTCGGTGTTTTGTATATTCGAGGTTGACATAGACCTCAGAAAGACATGAGATTATTCAAACTATGACTCAACATCACATAAGTTTGCAAGTTCTTTTATCCTACTTAGAGCCTTACTACATTTGTTTTTTCTCATTCATTCATACTACCGCCCCCCCTCCTTCGAACCGCTTTCGTGTTACTTCAGGGGGGTGCGGGCGTCCCTTACACACTAAACATTCATGCAACATCTCTAAACTTAACTAAGCGAAATGCAAAGACTGCGCGCCGCTGGCTTATTTTATGGCGGCGGCGCATTTAAAAATATTTAGCGGCTGCGATGGCGTGTAAGCCATCCAACATTTGTTTTTTTTTTAAATACTTAATTTTGGTTCCGATTTAGTCAATGACCATAAAAATTATACATTTTGTCAAATGGATCAACCAAAAACCGGTAGAGTTTTTCATTCGTAAAAATAAGAAAAAAAAATCAGGGTAATAATGTATAAGTATGTACCTTCTTCGTTTAAGTACTTGGGTACAAATGTACTTTTAAAAAAGGAACTAGGTACAGGTAAAGGTACTTTCGATAATAAGTACTTCAGTAGGTATTTGGGTACAAAGAAAATACCTAGGTACATCCCAAGGCTGATTACGGACACCAAGTAAGTACACGGATAGCTGCTTCTGTATATTAAAAAGCAAATTGTAAGTGTTATTAACTAAGACACTGTCAAAATCTTGATACTTCTACGAAAGATTCAATAGGATGAAATTACTTCCAATACAGTAATAAGTTATTATATAATCGTCTGTTTGTGTTTCATGATTTCATTTTATTTTAAATTAGTATATCACTTTCCAAGTATTGTAATACATATATTGATATCTTTCTTTCTTCTTTGAGTGCTTTATCTCTCACGATCTTATCTCCTATGCCTGTGTTGCGCGTTTAAAGTGACACAGACATAAAAATTCGATGTTCCGGTACTGAGAATTGAACCTCAGACCTTCAGCGTAGAAGTCTAACACGCTAACCTCTAGCCAACGGCCGTCTCATTGATATCTTAATCAATCCATATTCTTTAATTATTTTAATTGTAGTACTCCCAATATAAAAAAAATCTATTCGTGAAGGCGTATTTGTCATACACATATATATGCATAGAAAACACTTTCAAAATTATTTAACTAACCGTAATCTTTAACAAATTTGTAAATATTATTCAAAATATCTGTTGTTAATATTAAAATCTCACTCCACTTCTTACGACTGCGCTACGTTGCAATAGACACAGCCAATGGTCACTTTTCGCGCGTTTTATAATGAGTCATGAAATCTTAACCAAAACACAAAACAGACCCAAACGTTAGTTGCAAAGGAATTCAAACACATAAACGATGGTCTCCACAAAACGGCCGTACGAATTTAAAGATAAAATAACAGTTGATTTTCTGCAAAGCTCGTACATGGACCACCAACAAACTGCTGAAGAATTGGCTTTGTCTGAAATACATTCCCTAGAGCTAGCTATGCCTAAATTCAACACCATAGCTACTTTAAATAAATTTGAATTCAACAAATTAATGGTAAGAGAATAGAAATGATCTATATAAATTACTATTTCCATGTTCAATTCTTTTTAACAGTTGAATATTAAGCGAAAATTCAAAGACACGCAGGCATTCACAGTGATGGTTGCAGCTATTAGTGACACCTTTACTTGCATGATCCAGAATAATAAGTTCTATGATAACTTTGCAGGTGATAACAAGAGTGGATTAGAATTAATGATAGGTTTATTGCACAGTTTAAAACTTTTATTGGTCACATATCACAGAGGTATAAATATATGTTGCTTTACAAAATATACCTTAATATACCTACTTGGTTGAATTTTGCAGGTATAGAAACAAAACAATTAGAAACTCTAATTGAAATTTTGGAAACATCTGCCAAACGTATCCAGACTGAAACAGAGCACTACAAAATCATGCAGCAAATTATATCATCATTAAGAACTCGCATGCAAGATAAAGAAAATGAAATACAAGCACGAAACAGAAATACTCAAACTGACTCGCATGGTGAAAATAACACTACTCTACAAATTCTTCATAAAGACACAATTAATACAAATGATAAATTACCATTAGATAGCTTAAATAATAAGAAAATGTGTGTAAAATCAGATACTGATTGTGAAATTAATTTTGTTACTGTATCGGATAACAAATCTGTAGCAAAATCAGTGCAGCAAGCACATGTGGTCCCTTTAAAACCACAGGTGCATAATAAAAAGCCCGCTAATGCTTTTGAGCTCATGATGATGTCGTCTAAAAAAATGAATTTAAAGAAAAAAGGTAGTATTTAAGAGTTTCATCTGAAAAACCTTTGTTCGTTATCATTTTATTAGTTGTTGTGTAAAAAATAGTGTTTTTTTTATATATATTATGCACAAAATTGTGTATTTATAGAAATAACTTGTGAAAATTGTGATATCTACTGTTTTCATGGAAAATAATTTAGTTAGAATGCCTTTAGTTGCAAGTATGATATAACCAACGTAAGTTCTTTGATGTAACTTTAGATTTATTACGTCCATTTCCTTTTTGTACTAAAAGACAATAACCTGCTGTTTATTTAAAGTTGACAAATATTTGCTGGTCTATTAAGTGACATTTGATTTGACCTTTAAGGATCATAAGCAATGATATTTTACAGTACTTACATTTATTTTTTTATGCAGTTGCCAATTTTACTGAAAATAGATAGTGATTGGACAGATCAGCTGGTTTAATTAATTTAAAAATATGTATTTTTAAAATTAATATAAATATATGTTTTTTCAGTATTATAAAGTTTGTTTTCTTATCTATCTATTAAAATAACATTATTTAAAGAATTTTGCTTCGTTTTTAAGCAAACTGTAACGTTCCGATCTTGTACGCCTCATTATTTTGCTTTAGATTTTCATTTTCGCAATTTGGGTTGCATATATTTTGAATATTTTTGGATTTATTTGAATTTCGAACTCGTAACTTTTCGACTCGCATTCGTTTAACTTTTACTTGCTGGTCGTATGCTACGCGGATCGGGGAAGTTAGTTGAGAAATCCTCGTGGTAGTGCACATAGCTTCGGTTATGTTAGCTGTTGTAAGCTAGGGATGGATCTCCCAATTTAAGACCGTTGTTGTTGGAGGAATTTTTCCTTATGCCGTCGTTCCTTGGGTTTGGTTGCCCTCTTTGGAGAAACGCTGGGACGTGTATGAGAGTTAATTTTCCTGGGGTTTTTGCCCAATTTGATTGTGCCATTGACCTAGAGGTTCCCTATCGCCGAAAATGTCATCGTTCGGTAAAAATGAAATTTAAGCTTTTGTTTGTTTGTTATTGCAATTTTCCTTGAATTTATTTAGGCGTCTTTTCCAGTATGGACTTCCTACCGTTTGGAAGTTGCTCCCGCTCGAGTTTTGAACATTGAATTTGGATTTATTTTGCATTCATGGTCATCTTTAATTTGAAGCAAAGCAGACCTGGCGAACATTCAATGGATTGGTTTATCGCAGAGAGCAGCGAAGTTTGAAGCATCGATATCAACAATGTGTTTCCACGGGTATGTGCGCTTGATGATAATGTTCCGTGCTAATAACAATTTGAATTTTTGAACTTATACCACATGCGTTCGATAAATCTGTACTTTTCATGTTTTAATTTGGAAATTGTAGTCAAACTTTTTTTTGTTATAATTTAAATTTTGGGAAATATTGCGAAAGGTTAAAATTTTATTGAATTACATTGTTAGATCTATTATGTTTGAATCTAGGTATTGAGTAACGAGATCTCGTCGACTTCGAATACTTGGTAATTTAGTCGCGTTGTGTAGATTTTGTATTTTTGATTATTATAATAACTCATATTTGTTTTTTCGCTTTACTGCGTCCTTTAAATTATTTTGCAGATTTATATAAATACTCTCTGTTAATAATTTTGTGTGTTACCCTGTTGTTAATCTTCCAGTATGTTGATCTTGTCGTTTGCTGTGCATTAAATGTTTAATTGTCTGGACTTTCTTGTTTGATTGTGTTTTTTTCTTTCCCCATAGTTTTTCTAAGTTAGCAATCGTCAAAGGTAAGTTAGATTCCAGGGAGGTTCCTGTTTTATCCATCGTGACATCGTCGAGGGCTAAGATTAATTTTTCAAAACAGGTGGCGCCTAGGCTTTTTATTTAACCCCACCCTTCTTCGACTGTAGCTGGTCGACCCTTACTCTCGACACCTGGAACTTACCGGTAGTTTTTTTGATTGCCCTTGTAGTCAGTATTATTGTTCTTGCCAACTAGGCGTTACAAAACATTTGGTTCACATGTTTCGCCAATAAAGTACATTTGTAATCGATAGACAGACATTTATTTAGTTTTAAATAATAAATTAAGTAAGATTTTAACAGAGAATTCTTTATTTAACAATATCATTGTGATATAACAAGTTTTCCCAAATTACTTGTAATATTAATTTCTGGTAGAGTTTCTGTTATGATTCCTGTAGCCACAGTCATATTATTTTCTCTTATTGTAAAAGATTGGCCAGACGACATTACCATTTTCCACAGCAACGTTATGTATACTTTCCCATGCTCGCCTGGCATTATCATTTCTAAACTTTCATCTACAAAATACAATATTGTAAGAAAATTTTTTAATTGTATTAATAGTTTACCTAAATCAACTCTACACTGTACATTCCATGTTTTACTAAACAGCTGCTGAATATATTTACTGGTAACAGGCTTTGACCGTCCACCTTCACTTCGGGTAAGAAAATAAACACTAGCAGTAAAACGATTACTAATTGTTTCACTTCCAAGGGCACATAAAAGCATTCCCCTGTCAACGGACTTTAACTTAATTCCACGCAATAGAGCTCCTATGTTATCACCAGCAATTGCCTGAAGTGAATCCCCTCGTTAAACAAAAAAAAAACAAATATTTTATCTTTTTACCTCTGGCACACTTTTTTTAAATACTTGAATGTCACTAACAGCGGTTTTTATTTTAGTGTCAAATCCAAGGAGTTCAGCTTCCTGATTCTTCTTCAAAACGCCCCTTGTTAGAGTGCCTATGACGACTGTTCCTCTTCCAGGTACAAGAAATGCATTATCAATTGGCAACATAAATGGGGATTTTAAATCCCTTTGGGGAGTTGGAATATACTCATCCAATGTGTCGAGAAGTTTATGTATAGATTTCACTCCAATTTCTGTAGCTTCTCCATTCAAGGCTTGGAGAGCTGAGCCAACTATGATGGGGGCATCTTCACCATCAAAACCAAAATCTGTCAATAATTCACGTATTTCCAGTTCAACCAAATCCAACACCTACAATTTACTATTACTACAACATGGTTTAGGAAAACAACACTGTATAAAAATACTTCATTATCAACTTTATCAGCTTTGTTAATATAAACGATAATTTTAGTTATTCCAATTTGCTTAGCTAGAAGCAAATGTTCTCTTGTCTGTGGCATCTGGCCATCTGTTGCAGCAACTACTAAAACAGCCCCGTCCATCTGTGAAGCCCCAGATATCATGTTCTTCACAAAATCTGCATGACCAGGGCAATCTGTGTGAGCGTAATGCCTTTTTTTGGTACTGTAGCCTACATGTGCGGCATTTATTGTTATACCTATCAAATAATCGCATTTAATATATATTAAAATAGTAAAACGGATATTTAACACCTCTAGCTTTTTCTTCAGGCGCTTTATCAATTTCATCGTAGGAAATGTAGTTAGCAAGACCTTCCTTTTCTAACACCCGAGTAATTGCAGCAGTTAGAGTGGTTTTGCCATGATCTACATGACCTATGGTACCGACGTTAACATGAGTTTTTTCCGACTTCTGATGGGAGGAATACCTGAGTCTTGCTACATTTGAATTTGGCACTCTTTGATATAAAAATTTCAGGTTATGTATGTTCGCTCCGCATTTATAGCATAAATCGTTGATTTTGCTAATATGTCTATTATTTGTAATTTTTACGATTTTGGGCAAAGTAAAAATCGTCTTGAACGATTGAAACATTGTTCAAATAATGTAATTACTTAGGTTAGAACTTTGAGGTTATGTATTATAAAGCTAGAAACATTTCTGGAGTGCAATCAATTCGGAATTATTAATTTTGCGGAGTAATTTCATCGGAATTAAATAAAATTAAGAATTCCAAGCTAATAAAAGTAAAAATTTGTAGCATTATTAATGACGTATTAGATATACATCATTGTGTCTACAGTCGCGTTCATCAAGAACGGTCTGCAATTTCGTTCCAAGGAAGACATTCTAATTTGTTATTAATAAGATTTATTACTAAATTCCCGATATATGCGCATTTCAACGAATTCAAAGAGTAAAGATTACCTGGAACTTGTCCTAAGGCAGAGTTGCTTAAATTGTGCTCAGTGAGGCAATTTTAGAATATTCTATATACAAAGTGATTTTTTAAAAAGTCAATTGCAGTAGCCTAGGGATTGTCCCGTCTATATTAAGCTTTAGAATCTGACAATATGAAAATTGTAACAGAAAGAAAGAAATCTTGACGAAAAACCTGTAATTTACTTACCTTAATAAATTACAAATCAGTTGCAACTAAATACTTGTTCATTTTCACATTTTGTTGGGCCAAAATTTTTAACTACCTGAACTGTCACACAGTTTGACATACAGGTAAATGTCATTCAAAGCTCATTACAGCTGACTGCAGACGGAATAGCTTTTTTTCTAGGCTTGCTGCAATTGACTTTTTAAAAAATCACTTTGTATATATTTTTCATGCTATAAAATAGCGTCAGTAATTAGAATTTTTTTAATTTGAAAAAATGCATTTGTGAGAGGAACGCACAGAAATAATAATATAGTGTCTCATTTTCAACATAGTATTGTTTGTTGAATAAAATAATAATTCTTAAAAACTTGTCCGTTTATTTAGTTAAAGTGTAGACATGGGAATTGTATTCGGTGGTTTCTGCAGATTACAAAATCCTTTACAAAACCCCAAAATAAAAAGTCTAGAAGCGTTAGATTGCGCGATCTCGCAGCCCAATTGGTGTCACTATGTCGTGAAATGGGTAACACGGCCAGGAAAGTTTGTTTATTTGCGTATCATATTTACAACAGAACGTAAATTTTGGTAGAAGGTATACACGGTTTTTGTACGTTCTTCCGTTCTAAAACGCTGCCTGATAAATTTTCCTGATTTTTAGACAGACTAGATGATAGATGTTAAATAAAATAAGTCAAATTCCCAAGTTAAAAATAGGTCACCTTTTATTTTCCATTTTATACTTCGTAGATGGCGTTACGACAAATTTATTACATGCGGCAACAGTGCAGATCTGAAATGTATTTTTTCTCCGATCGGACTAAAAATGCTACCATTTCGGCGTGTTTTCGCTCCTAAAAGACAATGATCGCTACATGTTATAGTCGTTGTTAGGCAACCACAAGTGAGTGAACAAAAAAGCGGCGAGGCCGGAAAGTTAATATTTTCATCCGACTTGCTGCCAACCAGCTGTATTCCCTAACTTTTACAAAATCGAATGGAAGTGGTCAAATCGGATTGGAATTTCAGTAAATCGGAATGACAAACGTCGATCGCGTTGCTATTTGGTATTCCCTAACACCGATAGAGGTCACGATTTCTATCGGTGCTGTTTACCTAAATATGGCAACACTGTTATGGTAAGGGATACTCAACCTTAACGACCATTTTGACAACTGGCGACGGTTTGTCTCAAGTCAACTCCAGCAGCTGCATCAAAGCGAACTTTTACAGCTGCTGGTACTGTAGAGAGAGCTAGGTTATAAAAAAAATTAAATATAAAAGTCACACTATCTATTTCGTTTGTTTAATTAGGAAATTAAAAAATAATTGCATTCTCAATTAGTAAAAGTACATAATTTTTTTAGATAAATCATCCACTCTTCAAAAAGCTGCAAAAGCATTTACTGAAGGACAAAAGACTACATTAGAAATTCTTAGTCAAATGCACACAAGTAATGTGAATGTAAATAAAAAACGCGAATTGGAGCTGAAGGAGATTGAATTAAAAATTCGATGGTTAGAAGCCAGAAATAAAGAAAAAGAGTTGTCATTGAAGGCAATTGAGTTACAATTGAAGGAAAGAGAATTAATCATTTTAAAGTTAAAATAATAAACATTGTAAATATGTAGTATTTTTCATTTATTAAGTTTAAAAAATAATAAAACACTGACTTCATCAATTATGTGCCTCGCTAAGTGCTTTGATAATCGATTCACTTTTTTTAAACTCGCATTGGGAACTTCAAAAGGATTATTTCTATCTCGCAACATCCTTCTTGCTAACTGAAATAATTGCCTGCAAAGTTAAATAAATATTATACTACACTGGAACATCAAAAAACAAAAATTTGAGATAGTTTGAATAGGTTAAGTAAACTGGTTATACTTACATTTCAGTTTCCTGCTGCAGTTCATCAGCAAGAATTAATCCCAAATTTAAATTAATGCCATTACTGCCACCTCAACTATATTATATTAATGAACTAATATTGAAAAGTACAAAATACGCGATTCTAATTCACAGTATTCTAACATATTCAAAAAGTAAACAAGCCACCGCCGTAAAGGGGCGGAAACAAACACTACACTGCACAGGCGCAAGGGCATTCCGATTTGACAATTCCG
This sequence comes from Limonius californicus, assembly GCA_014611495.1. Taxonomy (NCBI): domain Eukaryota; kingdom Metazoa; phylum Arthropoda; class Insecta; order Coleoptera; family Elateridae; genus Limonius; species Limonius californicus. The sequence goes on from JABXWE010024958.1 coordinate 25,098, forward strand.
ATTTCTACTGCTTCCAGCTTGTCGAGTTGAATTTCTATCGCGTGGGTTTCTAGCATTTCTACAATCGGAATGAAAAGTAGTTACGGAATACCAGTTAGGCACCACTTCTATTCGATCGCATGATTTCTATTCTATTTGCTTCATCTCTATTCGATTTGGAGTTAGGGAATAGGCAAATACTTTAATATATTAATACAGGAAACTTCGCCGAAAATCTCGTGACACTGACTGCAGCGCTCCGTGCGGCTTGGTGGGCCACTAAGATTTGTATTTGGCAGCCATCGAAAACATTTGTGGCACATTTAAAGCAAATGCCATTTACTTTCTTATAGCAAAACCCTTATTTAATTAATAATATTTGATAATTATGATATTTTACTTTACTTTGTAAGTTTAATAAGTTTATAACATTTTGTAGGGTTAGGTTTTTATTTATTAATATGAATTTAAAACAGTAATCTGTAAATTTATTATCCAAATTTACTGAAACTTGCCCACCGAACTGCTTAGATGACGCCACTATCAATGTCTCGCATTTCATCATGCTAAACT
>JABXWE010024959.1:0-26859 GCA_014611495.1 Limonius californicus
CCGCATAGTGAGCCCAGAAATCGGTGGAGATCGGGTTCTTGCTAGTTTCTTAACGTATGGAAGGCAAGCAATTCGTCATAGGTAGGTGGATGCATGTTTGTGTAAATTTTCAGGGATGTAGCAAATTTTGTTTCAATTGCAAGCAAGCGTATATGTTCTGTATCGAACTACCTAAAAAAACGACCCATACCATTGTCAATTAATCCAACCAACACTAAAATCAAATAAAACCAAATTTAAGCGTATCCTCCGAACGAATCCGATATTTTCTAATTTTTCTTGTATCTTTTTCTTGGAGGCAAGTCCAAAAATATTTCAATTCCTCCTTTTCCAGACACTCTGTAGAAACAGTTAACTTTTTGCTCGTCGTCCTTTCTCGCGAGTTTTGCTTTCCATGCTCTTGCATGTACAGCCTCGTAAGCTTCGCAGGTTTCCCAGCGTGGCGCTCCCCAGGCTGACTTGAAAAGCTCGGGTAGAATATTGAATTTCCAGTGTTTTCAGGATAAGAGACGAAGATCCTGTGTATCGGAATAAGTCACGTTGATGCTGAATCAAATTTAGATCACTGTTCCAAATAAAGGAGTATTTCTTGTTAACCCTTTCTTCGGTTTATAATTGAAGAATTATATTTCGAGTGTGTGGGGTTACGCAACGCTCCGTATATTAAAGTAGTTGGTAGCAATCTGAGTAGTCTTTCTTTTCTGTTGCCCTTGTTACCAGATCTTTCACTCCTTAAAAAATGACGTTCTAAAAACTTTCTACCTGCAAAATAACTGAAGAACAATGTAATTGAAATTTAATAGTTTTTTAATATAGATTACATATGTATAGGAGAATATGAAGCTGTGAAATCAGCGAAACAAGCTCTTAAGGGCAAGAGTAGGGACGCCATATTACTCTAATTTATATACAAAGAGTAATACACACGGCAGGCTGATACTTCTTTATTATAATCATAAATATTGTTATCGTCCTTTTATATTTTTCCTTGTATATGAACCATTGTTGTGTACAATTAAACCGTCCATTACTAAAAGTTATATCGGTGCATTAACTCCTGCAAGTAGAGGAACCAAAAAAATTAAGTTTAGGTGAAGGAACTTCTACAACCCTATGTGAAGGTATTACGATTCAAAGAATTAAGAGAATACACAAGAAAATTTAAATATGATAAGAACAATACAATAACTGAAGTTATTACAAAACGATGCTTATAATGATGGCAATTGTAGTGTCTGAGTCGAGGAATTAAAGAGAACATGTTTAAAATACGGCATTATTGTGAAACTCGAAGGGATTGTGGTTGATGAGGATGTGGGCATCTGCACGCCGTTTAATGTGATCACATCGGGACTCGATAACCACTGGCTTATCATCTGTTCCTAACCGATAATTTTATTCTCTTAAGCTAAGATCACGTCAGCCGTTGCACACGATTAGAACAGAATGAAGTTAGCTGCTGCCAGCCGGCCTGCAGGCTGTTAACTTACGAGAGAGAGAGAGAAAACGAAAAGGTTCGGTATTACTCAAGCTTGAAAATATTAACGAACAATGTATGGACGAAAACAATCCCAAGAAAAAATCGATAACGTAACCCGAAGTCATGATTACTATGCACGATGTTTTCCCTATATAGTCGTATACCGTACTCCGAGAAAGCGATAACAATACCCGAAGGATATCATTAACCATAATTCCAATAAACGGGGTGCACTGTATTAGTAAAATTGATTCACCGCGTTTAACGATAAAATGTCGCAAAGAAAGCAATCATCTAGCCTATCACGTAGAAACAAATTCAAAAACTAAACATACTCGATTCATAACGACAAAACTGGGAATAACATGGGGCATTGACTTTGTACAACTAGACCTACTTAGATTTGCATTTGTTAAAGCAAATTAGTAGTTCTGATTGTAATAAAACTTGCAGTACCGCATGTACCAAATATCAAAGTATCTTCGTTTTATAGAAATACAGTGCACGCCACTTAATATGATCATATCAGGACTAACAATACCAATAACCGATTGATAATAAAAAACGGTGAAATCGGTCTTCCGTTGTTACAAAAATTCTCATTTTCTTTTCGAGTTTTTCCGCTTTCTGACGCACCAACGGCCCATCTATATGTGCATCTTGTTCACGGACATTAGCGAAGCAACGTTTTCAATGCAGATTCCACTTAATCGTCTTTCCCAGTGCGTCTTCTATTTCAACACGTTTTTTTTTAATTTTACCCAAGACTGGTTGCGAAATGTTTGATCGTGCTGTTGAATTCCGCTGGATTATTCTTGGCAAGGTGTTCAATTTCCTTTTAAGCTGAGATCACATCTCTTTTTTGCGTCAGTCATTGGAAACCAAGTTAGCTGCTGCCAACCAGCTTGCAGGCTGTTAACTTGGGAGAGAGAGAGAGAGAGAGAGAAAGGTCCGGTACCCTCGAGGATGAACATACAAACTAAAACATGCATGCAAACAAGGTTATTAGTCGTACAGGAACACAATCCTAAGAAAAAATTGATAACGTAAACCGTAGTCATGATTACTATGCAGGAAGTCTTCCCTATATAGTCGTATACGGCCCGCCCGTACTTCGAGAAAGCAGTAACAATGCCCGAAGGATATCATTAACAGCGATTCCCATAAACGGCGTGCACTGTATTAGTAAAATGGACCGCAGTAAACGACAAAAAGTTGCAAAAAAAGCAATCATCTAGCCTATCACGTAGTAACGAATTCAAGAACTGAACATACTGGATTCATAGCAACAAAACTGGGAATAATATGGGACATTGACTTTGTACAACTAGACCTGCTTAGATTTGCCTTTCCTTAGCAAATTAGTAGTTCTGATCATAGTAAAACTTGCAGTACCACATATACCAAATGCCAAAGTATCTTCGTTTTATAGAAATACAGTGCACGCCGCTTAATGTGATCACAACGGAACTGGGGGTTTTTGGTAACAATAGCCGATTGATAATAAAAAAACGGCGAAATCGGCTTTCCGTTGCTACAAAATTTCCCATTTTCTTTTCAAGTTTTTCCTCTTTCTGACGCAGCAACGGCCCTATACGTGCATCTTGTTCGCGAACATTAACGAACCAAAGTTTTCCATGCAGGTTCCACTTGATCGTCTTTCCCAGTGCGTCTTCTATTTCAACACGTTTTTTTTTTTTAATTTTACCCAAGACTGGTTGCAAAAAGTTTCATCGTGCTGTTGGATTCCGCTGGCTTATTTTCGGCAACACGTTTAATTTTCCTTGTAAGCTAAGATCACGTCTCCTTTTTACGTCAGTCATTGGAAACTAAGTTAGCTGCTGCCAACCAACCTGCAGGCTGTTATCTTACGAGAGAAAGAGAGAGGTCCGGTACCCCTCGAGGATGAAAATACAAACTAAAAAATTCATGCAAACAAAGTTATTAGTCGTACAGGAAAACAACCCTAAGAAAAAATTGATAACGTAAACCGAAGTCATGATTACTATAAACGATGTTTTTCCTGTATAATCGTATGCGTCTGGCCCGTTCTTCGCGCAAGTGATAACAGTATCCGTGATTCCAATAAGCGGCGAGCACTGTATATAATCGTGGTGTGGCGCAAAGAAGGTTAACGGAACATTTAAAAATATGCGGCTCAAATAATGCCTGTTTGATACAAAAGCTTTTTTTTGCCTATGCCTGGTGTAAGCTTTTTTGAATGTAGTCCTTGTTTGGGTAGTGCTTTTGTTCTGCAAAATTCATCCTGTTTATTTCGTATATTTTCGTGTATAATCTCCATCTACAATAATAATTCCTTAAATCAGTATGTAGACAGCTCATAAAGAAAACCTTTTATTCATACAGTTATATCTATTCGATTAGCATTATTTAACCTGAATGTACATATATACACTGATCGAATTACTTTTTTAGTCTGTACTCTCTTGTGTGGTTACAGCGATTAAAAATATGTGTAAACCTGTCAACAAAATACAAAAATTATAGAGCTAGCTTTTTAATGCAGTATCTTTCCATTGTCTTTCAGTATCGCTCCTTGCGCCTGTCAGGTACTTTTCTAATTTCCATCTGTAAAAACGATGCACCAATGAAATGCCAGTCTCGGCTTACACGATACTTATTGATTGTAGTTTATCATTTAAAATATTTATCCAAGCGGCGATGTAATATTAAATTACTCATGAAGTTAGTAAATAGCGCACTGTCATTGGTATGTCGGGGGGATTTAAGGGCGCATTTGAAAACTGCCAACTAAAGATGGTCGCTTTTGTTGCTTTCTAACGACGTTCGTGAGTAGGGAAACTCGCGTTGTTCTTTGCCTCATTGATTTCCGCGTTTAAACTTAAACTTGGGCCGTTATTAATAATGTAACGCCATTTGCGTCGATCGTATGTGACCCGATATTAAGCGTGACAATTTAATCGTGTGTTAAAAGCTCATCCAGCTTTAATGTTAACGTTACATGTTCGGTCAACTGTTGGTCAGACCCCATGGCGTAAACAAACCGGATACCACCGTGTGAACGTCGACCAGTTGGACGTTTGATCATTGCACCCACTGCTGTCTGGAGCAAACCCTGCATGTCCAATTTGGCGTTCTTCTTAAATAAAATGGATGACCTCATGATGCTAATTGTCGCGAATGTTGGATAATACAAACTTAGTTAAAGGTTATCAGAATGTTTATTTTCAGAAACGTATAGAAAATCAGCGGGAGATGTTAAAGGCCAACATATAAAGTTGACGTAAAAATTTTAGTTCAAACATAATATCTTACTCGACCTCTCCAATATAATTTTAACGCAACTTTCTACTAAGTTATTAAAAATTGTTATCTGCTATTTAAATGACCGAATACCCATTGTGGTCATATCGATTGAACTATGTTGTTCGATTGTGAGACTAAAAAGGTTCCAAAGTTTAACTTGGCGTATTGAGTTTTTCAGTTCGGTTTGTTTTGGCAGTGCGAGAGCTAAACACCATAATATCGGGGCGCAGATTTCGCGTGGGCAACAGTTCGCGAGTGTTTTCTTTTGGGAGAGAAGTTTTTCAATTTTACACTGGCTCCATCTGACGGTTGTAATTGGGGGTGCACGGTGGGTGGGTCCACCCCGTTCCCGATCAATGTTGACACGGCACGCTAGATAGTCGTGACGTCACACCCGGGCTACTTCCGTACCGCCATGTTGTTGCTAATAATAGTCACAGCTTGCCTATTGCTCATTTACTTTTGTCAATCTTCTTACGAGATGGCATTACATACTCCTACCTGCTGTCTGAGCTGTGCTATGCGATCGCGGTACAAGAGGTCACGATGTTGATACCGAGCTTGCATTGTTGCCGAACACATTAGAAAATCGCTACCGGCAGCTCATGCCCGCTCCTACAACTACATACAAAGTATGGAAAATTAGCAACCCTTCAAATTATATTCTACACATATTTACAAATTAATAGCGTTAGAACATTTTTCATATGTTACAGTTTTCAAAAATCAGCTCGCACTGACTTTTTTGAGGCGTCTTCGCTGCAAATTACAATAGTTTAAGCAAACTCATGAAAATTACTAGAATTTGAAGCTGTTAATAAGCGTTTGACAGGAAGTTACATTTCAGTGGAATATTTTGATCTGCATCTTATTATTTCTGCTGCACGCTCCTGCTAGGTTGCTACTTATCTCTATTCTTTCTGCTCTAGAACTCCCCCTCCAAGCTTTGCAAACCATAAGGGTTGGACAGGGGCCAATCAGTGCGAATTTGTAATATGTATGTGATAGTGGTAGGGAGGGGAGGACTTATCATATTACATTTTGGGTATATGTTTCATTAGAAGCTTTGCAAGTCTTAAATAAGGCGCGTAGCCCCATCGCATAATACTAATTTTTATCCATCCCTTCCATACGGAACTTTCAATACTAGGGAGGAGAGCGTGAATTACGTGACAATTTGTAATATTTTTTATTACCCACCTTCTCCGAGCCTTACAAGTTCATAAAGAAGGCAGGGGAGGCCGATCACTTTCGAATTTTAGACATGAATTCACTCCTTCCAAACTTCGTTGTGCTTAATGTATGAATGAAGAAATATTAGGTTACCCACTCTACGTAGTAGAAGATTGGCGATGTTAATTACTTATGCATGTGGGGGGTAATAATATGAGAATTTGTAACATGTCGTATTAACTATCCCTTCCACGTTTCAAAAGTTCTAAGAAGGAGGAATGACCATTCACGTGCAAACTTTCAATACAAATTCGATATTAATTACGTATGAACTTCAAATCCTGTTCCAAGCGGTATTGCGTCTCAATGGAATGGAGGAGGGGGGATAATATATGAGAATGTGTAATAAGTCCTAAAAAGTGAGGAGCGAACTTTCAATACAAATTCGATATTAATTACTTATGAACTTGTGAAACGCAAATCTTATTCCAAGCGGGATTGCGTCTAAATGAAGTGGAGGGGGGGGGGGGAGATGCGGGAATTTGTAATATTCCTTCCAAGTATTAGAAGTCCTAAAACGGGAAGAGCGAACTTTCAATACAAATTCGATATTAATTACTTATAAACTTGTAACACGCAAATCTTATTCCAAGCGGGATTGCGTCTAAATGGAGTGGGGGGGGGGTAATGCGGGAATTTGTAATATTCCTTCCAAGTCTTAGAAGTCCGAAAAAGGGAGGAGCGAACTTTCAATACAAATTCGATATTTATTACTTATGAGTTATGAACTTGTAACACGCAAATCTTATTCCAAGCGGGATTGCGTCTAATTAGGGGAGGGGGTGAGAATTTGTAATATTCCTTCCAAGTCTTAGAAGTCCTAAAAAAGAAGGAGCAAACTTTCAATACAAATTCGATATTTATTACTTATGACTTATGAGTTATGAACTTGTAACACGCAAATCTTATTCCAAGCGGGATTGCGTCTAAATGGAATGGGGAGGGGCAGGTAATGCGGGAATTTATAATATTCCTTTCAGTGTAATTCCTTCCAAGCCTTAGAAGTCCTAAAAAGGGAGGAGCGAACTTTCAATACAAATTTGATAACACGCAGATGTTATTCCAAGCGATATTGCATCTAATTGGAGGGGGATGTGAGAATTTGCAATATTCCCTCCAAGCCTAAAAGTCCTAAAAAGGGTGAAGCCGTTACTACGTGCAAACTTTGAATACAAATTCGATATACTAAAAACCTATTCCAAGCGAGATTGCGTCTAAATGGAATGGGGAAGGGGGGATAATGTGAGAATGTGTAATATTCCTTCCAAGCCTTAAAAGTCCTAAAAAGGGTGAAGCCACCTGCTAACTTTGAATACAAATTCGATATTACTTACTTTTGAACTTGTAATACTAAAAACCTATTCCAAGCGGGATTGCGTCTAAATGGAATGGGGAAGGGGGGATAATGTGAGAATTTGTAATATGCCTTATTAACTATCCCTTCAAAGTCTCAGAAGTCCTGAAAAGGGAACGGCGACCAATCACGCGCCAACTTTCAATCTTCTTCTTCGTGCGCCTTATCCGCTCAGCGGACGTTGGCCATCATCATAGCGATCGAGACTATGTTAGCAGTCGCTCGGAAGAGTTCATTGAACGATTTGCTATACTACTGGCGTAGGTTCTTCAGCCAGGATATTCTTCATCTACCCTGTCCCCTTTTACTGTTTATTTTCCCTTGAATGATTAGTTGGAGTATGGCATATTTTTCATTACGCACGATGTGCCCTAGATATGTGAGTTTCCTTATTTTAATGGTCATCGTCAGTTCTCTGTTCACTCCCATTCTTGTTAAGACTTCGTTGTTAGACACATGCTCTACCGACCTGATTTTCAGAATTCGTCGGAACACCCACATTTCAAAAGCTTCAATTCTCTTGGTGGTAGTTTCCGTGAGTGTCCAGGCCTCCACACCGTACAGCAAAACGGAGTACACGTAGCACCTAACCATTCTCATACGTAGTGGCAGATTAAGAGTATTACTAGAAAACGCATGGCGCATTTTTAAGAATATTGTTCTTGTTTTTTATTCTTTGCTTTATCTCCCCGTTACGGTCTCATTGATCGTTTACTAAACATCCCAGGTAGGTAAGGCTTTCCACCCTTTCCAAAGCAACTTGTTCGCATAAAGTCTTGTAACCACGTGAGCATCGTTTTTCTTTCAATACAAATTATAAACCACTGCTTTAAGACTTCACCGTAAGGGCCGAAGGAAGATTCACTTGCGTGAAAATTTGTAATACTATTTACCCTCTAAACCTTAGTAGACTTAATGGAATTAGAATGAGGGTTGCTTCTTCCACTAACCGTGTCAAGCTTTACTCGTTGAATGCGAAGATGGAGAAGTTACTGAAAATAAAATATCCACGGATTCTAAGGCGGTCCGTCCTTTTGCTAGGGGGGGGGAGTATAGTTTGTATGTGCTATATGAATACATACATATATATGTATATATTTTTATTTATTTCATTTGCGCCTTACATGCGTTAGTCATCTTGGAAATCTTGTATTATTATCGTATCCTTTCAGGACTTGAGACTACATGAGAACTTGTATAATGCGAAAATTTGTGTAGGAAGTATTACTTACTCCTTTGACATATTGAAGGGGGGGGGGAGGCAAATAGGTTCCCTTGCTTACATATAACCAATATTATTAATAATTTCAACAGGTTTTTTAGTACTTTGGTGCAAAAACGAATTAATTCTGTAGATATTATTTATAAGATTTGTGTTACTTATTAATTATTATGAACTAAGTGAAGTTATACGAATTACTATTACCTTCCCTTTGCAAGCCATAATAATTATTAGGCATCCCTCTCGCTTTTCTTGTCTACGATCTGGCTTTAGGCAATCAGCCGGGGCGGGGCACCTCGCTCGAGTGGCCATGGACCTGTATAACTGCTTTGTAGTAGAATTTCTTTTTTAAATACTATGATTAAAGCTTGTATTGGCTGTTTGCATTTAAGGTAAAAATTAGCGTAATATCGGAGAACAATAATTACCATCGTGCCTTGGAAAAAAATAGCGGTTTTATTTTTGGAGGTAAATTAGGCAGAAAGCGATGTAAAAAATGATACTACCTAATAACAAAATCAATGTAAATGTTCGTAGAAAATTATTCTTGTTGATTTTATTTAACTTGCTAACATAGTTTGCTTATTTTGTATGACACTGCTATCCTGATAATAATGTAATTTGTTTATTCTTGTCATTCAACTGGAATATGTTTTTATTAAGAATTGTAATTATACTTGTACATAAGGTAAATATGGTATGACTTTAGTATATTTTGTCAAAGGTGAGCTCATGGCTGGCTGTTTGCCTTATTAGAATTAAAAATTTAATCCACTACATTTACAATGTCTTTGATAAGCTGGTGGTTACTGTGTCGGAAATCTTAAATTTGTTAAAATTGAAAAACTGACCCCTGTAGTAGGTAGTAGTGCTCATCAAATATCGATACTAATGACCGGTTGCCAGAGAAGTGAAGTGAACAGGGAAACCTTCACCGAAAGCTTAATGAAGCATAATGACTCCGCATTTAGCAAATTGTGTTTGCAGCACGTTTGAGGACCCAAATTCAGAAAATTAAAAAAGATAATCTATAATATAACCTTTGTACTGCAAACATTGCTTGCGATGTAAATTCTAATCTAATATACAAATTTATACTGTTACTGATTCGATAAACAACGAACGTAGATCAATAGATTTGGACCCTTGGTCGTTTAACAAAATGAACAATAATTTTTTTGTAGTCATTAAGTATGAGCGACGTTAGCAAAGCTGGCCTATCCCTCCCTTTCACATCACAAAATTTATAGAAAAAAATGAGCGTAGTGTCGATAGAGCACGAGTTAATCGAGTTTACTCATGCCAGTTTTTTTGGAACGAACTTGTATCCCAACTAAACAGATTTAAAACAGTAGGGCTCCTATAAAATCAAAGGTGTGACATCGGCGTTGTTACAGGCGCTGGCGTGAAGATGGAGCATTTCCAGGCGGCGCTCGACCCCCGGAAACAGGAGCTCCTAGAGGCGCGGTTCCTTGGTGCGAGGGTGAGTGTCATTCTCATTCCTCCTTTAGTGCGGATAGCCACAAGAGCCACGCTCTCCCGCACGCACATAACAAGCGCAAGCAGTTTAGGCTTCAGTGGAAAATTTCCGAAACATCCCTCATGGGCACTGGTGCTTACGGCAACCACACTAATTCTTCCCCCATCGTAAATATTGCTAAAATCACCTGACTTTTAACTTCTCTTATTTTTAAACGAGACCTTAATTTCTCTTGGCACGGTTGGTTACTGAAGCTCCGACAGTGCCAAGTAGCTGTATTTTTTTTATTTACAGCTCATTATTAAGGACATTCACTGATTTCATTCCAGATCACGATTTTTAGGCGCTCTGTTTTGTTGTGACGGTTTGTTTAAAAATTCACTAGGATGCCAAATTAAAAACTGACTAAGATTTTGACAGTTGACGTCTGCGGGCCAACTGGCGCGCACCATGCCAGACGAAACTAAGTCACGGTTAGTTTTTTCGGTGACCCACCCACAAAGAAACTTGCTGTGGTGTGAAGGTGGCTAAAAATAATTTAGATTTGCGTTTTGTGGAGATTTTATCCAAAATAACTTTAGGAATGGCGTTGTTTTCGGTTTGCAAACATTTATTTCATTGAAATTTGAAAAGAAAATTTTCAATATAAATTTTTGACTTACACAGTGAAACTTTTTTGCTACTTTTATTCTATCCACAATACAATTTTAATTGTTAGAACCGGCGGAGGACTAATGTAAATTAATATAAGCTAGGCCCTGATTAAAGCACAATAGAAACCCAAAGCGAATACTAATTTTGAAATCCCCCAGAGCAGATTGTTAAATACGTGAGAAATTCGGAAAGCTGCAGGGAAAAACAAAAAACCCTGCTTTGAAAAGACTTTCTCACTCATTTAGACTAATATAAACACAATTCCCCTATTACAGAAAACAATAAAATTTAATTTCCTTTAAGTTACTTAAAAATTGTTAAATACCACGTTCAGCAGTGGATAGTATCGTAATTAACTACTCATCCTGTTCACTTATTTTTTTAAGATACCCGTGTGCATGCCGGTTGAGGGGTGTTAAATCAGGAGAGTGTGCTGGCATTTGGCTCAGTCTGTAATTCCGATGAAGGGCTTCCTTAGGATGACCTCATTGATAGCAAATTGAGGCGCATCAGATCACAATTAACTTACCACTATGGTGGTATCCATATATAACCCTTGGAAACAAACACTTAAATCAACTCGGGTAAAAGTCAAGGGGGTTTCACGTCAGAAGATCGTGCTGGTCACAGTCTGGGCGAACAGTATTGCATGAATTCACGGCTTTTGCAAACAGATTCGTAAAAATAAAAAACGTAATTCGTAAGTGTAACATGGAAGCTAGTACTGATCATCCTTCGAATTCTTTGCCATTGAAAACAGACTTTGAGGTTAAGTTCGTTGGTTTTATTTAAGGGGGGGTTACGTCAGGGGATGGTGCTGGCCACTGTCTGGGTCAATATCTCGCGTGAAAATTTTCAAAGTAAATAATTGAGAGGTGTCTAATAAGGAAAGATTATAGTGACTATACGATAAGTTTATACTGTTGAAAACATACTACATATTTAAAATTAAGCGAGTGGTAGGTAATGGTCAAAGCAGATCGGATTGGGAGGTATTGCATGAATCTACAACCCTTGCAAACAAATTAATAAAAATATAAAACGTACTTAGTAAGTGTAACATCGGAAGCTAGTAGTGATAATTCTTCGAACTCCGACTCTAAAATTGGCAATGCTGTCGAGTTCGTGTGTAAATTTCACATCCTACAATAATTCGAATGGTTGTATTTCTTTCTAAGCCATTGAAAACAAACTTTGAGGTTAAGTTCGTTGTTGTTAATTAAGGGGGGTTACGTCAGGGAGTCGTGCTGGCTACAGTCTTGAGATTATAGTGGCTATTTGTTGTCGAAACCATACCGTCTAAGATTAAGTTTGTATAGTATGTGAAATATATATTAATTATAGGCATTTTATAATGTATCGGGGTTCAGTTGAATGGAAGAGTATCAAATCGGAAGATCGTGTGGGCAATACTATGGTTTATGGATCCGGACAATAGATTTTTTAAAATACCCGTGGAAAATGTTTGCAGTATCAGATCGCACGCTCGCTTGTATTCACAACCTTTGCAAAGCAGTTTTCAATATGCATGTATGGGAACTGCAATGGTCAATTTTGAATGGTATAAGAAACAGAAAGAAATATATATATATATTTAGCTTCATTGCTAGGTGTAAACCTTGAAGTACATAAAATTTATTTTAAAATATCGTCCATGACTACAGCAAAGTGTCAGAATGAGGGATCGTTCATAGTCGGTCGTTTTCAGTCCCTGTAAACAAATTCGTTCAAATACGCTCGCAAGGAATAACGAAGGGGTGTGAATTCGGTGATCCTTGGATCTAGTTTAGGGATAGTGAAATACTGTTTTGGTAGGAGATAGCCACGCCCATAGTAAATTATTTAAGTACGTTTTCATAACTTCAAGCGTATTATATGGTGGTGCCCCCGTCTTGCTGAGTTAACAACATAGGTCTATTTTTATTTATTGCTAGAGTGGGCCAGACCAAGAGATTGTGTTTGTGGTACGTGCCGTTGATTTAAGTGGGAGTAGTTCTTGTTTGGTCGGTTGTATACCTTTTTTTTTAATACGAACATCAAACAGAAAATGGGAATTGATATCCCTGCCACTGGAAATGACGTCGTCGCTACGTTTAACTAATTCACGTATTGTTATTAGATTGTGGCAGTGACCTTCAATTTGCCTAGTTTACGTAATGTTTTTCGGTTTTAAGTATTTGTGTAAACTGAAACTGATAACCCAGTGCCTGATAAAATTACCATTTCCCTTGTTCTTGGCAGTTCGAAATTTTTCCAAGGTGATGTTTACGAGGCTCGCCATAATATTCGGGAGTAGAATTGAAGCCGAAACCCAAATCTTATTTAATTTGCATGAGAGAGGTCGTTAGCTACGACTACATTCCGACAATGACTTCATTTTATGTTCGGTGCAAATAGTGAGCTGAATTTAATTTAGGAAACGTTTTCCCAACGCAGTCGTCGTGCGGATTACACAATAGCGGTGACAATTATTTAGCAAAAACTTAAAATTGCGGTATCTAAACTTGCAAAACTAGTTTTATGGCAGTCGCTGCAGTGTTGTAATCGTTTTTAGCCAGGTGTATCGGATAACGTGGGCTACGTTTACACCGCGCCGACTTTTATCATCGATCGTGGACTTCCAGCCTCGGAAATCCGAACCTGCGGCGGCGGTCGTGCTGTGTAGAATTCGATTTAAATCTTTGCGAAGAAAAGGAAACAATTTCGAGAGTGTTGCGTGCATGTGTGCTCGTGAGTGTTCGTTTATAGTTCTAGGCCGTACTCCGACTCTAAAATTGGCAATGTTGTCGAGTTCGTGTGTAAATTTCACATCCTACAATAATTCGAATGGTTGTATTTCTTTCTAACTCATTGTTCTTCCAAATACGCAAACGTGTTTAGGCAGATTAGCCGTGAAGCGAGCGGTTTTATAAGAATGGTGTCGTTGCACCTGGTTGCATTGCATTCTAAGTACAGTCGCATTCAAAAGTTGTCTTGCCAAGATTAACCTTCTAAGGATATTAGTGTAGTGCTTTTTTGAGGTGTTGTCCGAGGTCTGTGCCGTGGATTTATTTCCATGGATTTCGAACTGATCGTCGTCCGAACAGAAAATTGGTCGACCCGTACGCGAAAACCTTGCTTCAAATGTTCAGGTGAGCTCCGTTTTTAATCAGGCCGCCGTTAACCGCACTGTGTTTTAAAAAATTGTCCGTCCAAGTTTACGAACGATTAGAGGTACCAATTGGGTGCACACAATAACATTAAGCGTTTTACCCATCCTTGCTGCAAGCGATCGCATTTTTGTTGTCATCAACATAACAGTTTACATCGCTTGTTCTAATCGGATTCGGTTTTGCGAAATCTAAATTCGGTCCGCTTGTTAAAGACCTGTGGAATATCCATAAATGTCTTCCTTAGACGTAACATGAGTGCAATGCCCTTGAAATTGGCTGTAATCGAGAGCAATTTAATGGTAGATATTAAAACGAAAAGTTGGAACTGCACATTTAAGTTAGGTTAAGTGTACGAATATTCGTTGGGAGCAACGATACAAAAACGCGGATTAGTCACGGCTATGGTGGCTTTCGAGATCGGTAATTCATTAAACGCCCTCTTGTGCTTTATTCAATCAAAAAGGCGATTGTGATTTTAGCACCTTGTCGCTCGAAATTGGCGGAATTTTAAATGTTTAAATATAGGCGTACACAACAATGCATAAGCGGCTTGATGTGGCGTGAAATTAACCGTTGTTACTTGTTACTACACAGGCCATTTGAAAACTAGCGAAAACCTGTTAATAAGTATTTGAGTTAGCGCTATAAGCGATATACACCTTTCCAGCCGCACTCTTTTAACCTTGTTGACGACCTAGGACAAAACTATTCATTCCAATCTAATCCAATGAACCATCGCGTCAAAACATGCCAGACTTGCATTACGTAAGTTGCGGAGAAACTTTCCAAAATGGAAGCTCTGGACCGGCTTAAGGGCGCTTGCTGCTTTGCTGTTCCTCAGCCAACCTAAACAGCTATCATGTATCATAAATGTAATGAAACATTGTTTGGCAATTCCGTTATTTAGTTTTACAGACTTTTCCCATTACGTTCGTAAAACATCACAAATTTGTGTTTTTATGGATAGGCCAAATCGTAACTTAAGCATGGTGGGGTCATGGTCAGGATTGGGTTAAGGAGCTTTGTCGTAATAAACAAAAATTCTAGTGAAGGGTACATAATTTAGAAGTTAACAATAGGCGCTAATACAGCAGATGCTCGATAACGTAAACACCCGATTATGGAAACATCGCGCTAATGTAAACCCAAAATTATTACTATAGGATGAAATGGAACGCCCGATAACGTAAACAACCTGTACAGATCAATAACGTAAACACTTCTTTTTTTATTGTTTTTATAATGTACGTAGGTGACTCTCAGCAAATTATTTGTATGAGCAGCGCGGATTTCATTTTAATCATTGTTAAACTTAAGTCACATCCAATAAAAGAAAGTGTTTAAGATTGAGTGACAAAGTGAAAATCATAGACGAGGTTGCACTAGGTGTGAGAGTGACACAATTAGCAAAAAAATATTAATTCTGTTATTAAACGTTTCTTTTAATAATTTGCTTATTAATAAATGCACGCTCGCTAATGTAAACATTTTGATAATGTGAACACGCTCGGGGTCTGAATTAGTTCACGTTATCGAGCGCCTGCTGTATTTATATATCATTCTTCCCTCCTAATAAACAACTTTTATTTCTTTGACCTTCATCTACCTCCCCAGACTTACCCAGTATTTTACATCACCTTTCCCAAGAAATCTTAATGACTTTCCCGTATAATTCGTTTCAAGCAACCTAGCTAGACCCGCTGCTGTACTCTTACGTCCTCGGAACTTTTTACTGCTATCTTCAACATTTTCTACTGACTTTTTCAGGGTTTTGGTTCCACGTGACTTGCCCGATAATCTAACACTTATTCATACAGCAGTACTCAACAATACCTTCTCACGATTGCCTATCGACTTAAAGTACTACATGATTACCTCCTGACTATCCACAATGACCTGTTAGTACGCAAAGATTAGCTACTGACTTACCATTTCCGTTGTTTTTTTAATCGTGACAAACTTTCTGTACTTTAACGGAACTATTTTGATTTCGCATTATCTTCTCCATGACTAACCCCTAATTTCCACAGGGTTAACCATTTTCATGTATTTTACACTGAGTTTTCCAACTCTTTCCACTGAGTTCTCCAGAACTGCATACTACTTCTAATAGGAACTTTCATTTCTTCCCAACGTGTCCAGCGCTTCGGAAAGTTCCCTAGAAAATCGTTTACTCTTGATTTCATAGCACGGTACTCAGAACTTTACCCCGACTTCCCTAGAACTTTACGCTGATTTCCTAGTCATTAGTTGAGGACTTACTAGTTGGTAGCCTCAGGATTTGGTACTAGCTAGAACGTCTGCTTATTCTAATTTCATACTGACTTCTGTGACCCTTTACTAACTTGGGCAGAACCTCATTTTCCTTGGTTTCACATTGTTCATTATTTACCAATTCCCCTTTTTACCTTATGGTTGCTATACATACAACCGGAATTTATTGAAGGTGATGGGGGTCCCGTTTGGACTTGCATCACTCTCCGTAAACTTTCCTCAACTGCATTCTCTTACTTTTCACTATTTGTATTAATTGTATGTACGATGTGTGTTGCCTTGTTAGTTTTCTCCTGGTCAGGCAGTGGTTAGGAGAAGCGCCGTTAATTGTAACCCAACGTCAAATCGTTACCGAGCTCTATACCAACTCCTAAATTTATAGAAAACTTTCTGCCTATCTCGAGGTTAGAACCGTGGACTTTACATTACGAGCCTAGCCCTCTTACCACTAGGCTACTCGGTGTCTGGTTTCACATTTTTATGTGTTATACATATGTTGCTAACACCAACGGTACACTTCACTTAGGTTTCGCTCGCATTTTACATAACATTTCTTAAAACTGCCACTGACTTCTCTAGGACTCCGTATTACTTCTTGAGACGTTCATTTCTTCCCACCTTTTCCAGTGAATTACCTAGAACTTCAAGCTACCTTCCACAGAACTTCTGCTTCTGCATTTTACTCAATTTCAAATGGTGAAGCTGTGCACCCCGTGAAGGGGTTTGCCCTGCAAGGCGGTAGGTCAGAGCTCCCGTATGCTTGCTCTCACACCCGGTTGTCGTGAGCCAAATTAATGACACGTAGCGATGTGAGCATCACACAGTAGACAGCCGCATTATTACCCCTTGGCCATTCGAACGCAGGTACCCAATTATTTAAAGCGTCTGGGTAGCCCCCCCCCCAGGCATCGAGTCGGGGGGTTTGAACTCCCGACCTTCCGCACCGGAGCCCAGTGTTCTAACCACTCAATTTCACCTTTTTAAATTTCGCAAAAACATTCCGCTAATACAGCGGTTCACTGACTTCTGCGGGACTGTGGTTTTACTCTCTCATTTTACATCAAATTTCTGAGACTGTCTGTCTACCGATTTTCCTAATTCTTCTTAAAGATTTACCCAGCATTTCTAATTAATTTATACAAAACTACTGTTCTCTCTTCATTTTCCACTACCTTTGAATTTCACACTGGTTTACTCAAAATCTAATGCTTGTTACCTAGAAACGGAATATACTTACTTGAATCGGGAAAATTTGACTTGCCCTTACTTCATACAGGTTTCCTCCAAATCTCCTGTTAACTTGCCCAGAACTTCACACTTACTTGACCAGAGCTTCACACTGACTTGCCTTGAACTTGCTACTGACTTGACCAGAACTTCAGACTGACTTCCCTTGAACTTACCATCGACTTGCCCAAAACTTAACACTGACTTGCCCAGAACCTCACACTGACCTTCCCTGAACTTCACACTGACTTGACCAGACCTTCACACTGACTTCCCTTGAACTTACCATCGACTTGCCCAGAACTTAACACTGACTTTTCCAGAACCTCACACTGACTTACCCAGAACTTCCCGCTGATTTTCCCAGAGCTTACTTCGCTAGGACGTCTGACTGTAGATCTTTGTAGTGTACTGATTTATCTAGGATTTACATTTATCCGAATTCCCATTTCATGACGTCAGAACATCATAGTGATTTAACAAAAGAGGACCTAGGACTTCTTAAAATGTCTACAGAACTTCCTTTGCCTTCCAACTTATCTTATCGAGTACTACCCTGGCCAAATTTCCACTGAAAACAGCACTTAAAATTTGCAAGTACTAGGTAATATTACATCCCAAGTTTTCATTGTTCCATACTACGTTTTAATTGTACACCTTACCTTTTTGAGGAATTGCACGAAGCAAGGCTGTTAGACGTCAGTACATATAGTATTAAAATTTTGTTATTTGTCTAGAAGATATACTACCGATATACGAGCAGCAGACCCGAGTGTGTTCATATTATCGAAATGTTTACATAAGCGAGGGTGATTTTATTAATCAGCAAATTATTAAAAGAAACGTTTAGTAACACAATTAATATTTTTTTGCTAATTGTGTCCCGCACGTAGTGCAACCTCGTCTATGATTTTCACTTTGTCACTCAATCTTAAACACTTTCTTTTATTGGATGTGGATGCCATAGTCGTAATGCATAAACGTATGCAATATGCCTGACTTAAGTTTAACAACGGCTAAAATGGAATCAGCGCTGCTCCTACAAATAATTTGCTGAGAGTCACTTATGTACATCATAAAAGCAATAAAAAAAGAAGTGTTTACGTTATTGAGCTGTACATGTTGTTTACGTTATCGGGCGTTCAATTTGATCCTATAGTAAGAATTTTGTGTTTACATTAGCGCGATGTTTCCATTCCATTCCAGGAATACTTGATATAAAACTAGCTACGTTCTCAGATGTTCGTCTAATTTTTATACATCAGAAATAGGTACAAATATTAAATCCGATGGTAGATTACAATATGTATATACAAACCAGAAAAAACATTTTTTTGGTAATGGGAACCTTAAGATATGAGAAAGTAATAATTGAAAATTTGACCCAAAATTGTTTGAGTACCGCAGGATAATAACAAAAATTTGAGTTCAAAGACATGTTATGCAAAGGAGAGTAAGATAGAAGTGCAAAAAAATTCTTATCACTTGCCACAAACCAGTACTATTAGGTAGGTCAGTAATTTCTATTCAGTTATCACAAGCCAGACAAGTTTTTACGTGTTTGCAACTTTGGATTTACTTTACAATATTAGGTAATAACCTTCTACAACTTAAATGGATTTTCTGTGTATCATCAGCAGTTCTCAAACAAAATTTTATTCTATTTTTTAATTCAGAAAAAGGAACTTCAAGATTATTGAAAAATGAATAGTACCATGGAATTCTACTTGAGCCAATCTATTACTGGTTTAAATATTTGTACCTATTTCTGATACACCCTGTATATATTGATATTTCGCGTCTTTACTGAGGTTACATAACTCCCGTTATTGTTTTTGGTTGTATAGAATTAACAGCATGGAGCTATAGTTTCTGCCCATAAAAACGGATTCAAATTCAAATGTGTAAGAAAGTGTTTGATTGTTGCAATTTTACGGTGGCAATTTGGCACCTCCGGATTTCTTATTAAAAGTACTGTATTAAAAAAGATTTTTTTAATATTTTATTATTTTATTAATATATATTACGTACATACACCTCGATATGATTTATAGAAAAACCTAAATTTAAAATAATTTTCTACTAATTAATTTTAGATAAAAAAAAATGCACACAACGAATAATAAATTATAGAAATTCCTGACGGAATCCCCGCGCTCTTAAGTTGCACATATTTTTTTTAATATAACTCTCTCTTAATAACGGGAAAGTGCTGTAAACTTGGATTACATGTTGATTAAGACCTTTTTATCTCTCTACAATACCAGCAGAAGTACAAAAAAGCGATAGTTAACTCGTTTTATTAAGTTTCTGGTTTTATTGTTGAGCATTAATGTCTCTCTTTAGCGCTAATATGGCATAGCGAGTGAGTGTTGATTCATTTGCGTGGGATTAGTAGGCAGAAGGATAATTTTGATATAGGCACTTGTGCAACGACATCGCAAGCACCGTTCACACAGCAACATTGTTACGCGAGCAATGAACTTCCAACGCACACAGACAACGCGCGGCAACTTCTCTCGTCCAGCCTTGTGATTTGTGCGCCCGTCAGCACCCGGTATTTATACACACACACACACACATACGAGCATTTATGTGATCGTTCGTTGCGCTGGAATACCTGCTTGTGTGGATGTGTTTTAATTCCACTTTTTGTCCTTCACCGTTTGCAGACTCGTTCCCCGTGGAATTCAGTTTTAATTCCGATTGCCTACATATTTTGCCTCATTAAACGTAGATTACTACTAGTCCCGCCCACTCCGTTTTCCTAGTAATTAGTTCTTTAGTATATCATCTTACGTTTAGCGTGAAAAGCTGTAGATGTTGCCGATAGGGTACGAAGGGGCCTCATTAGAATTCTTCAAATTTGATGCTTTTTTTTCTGGAAAAAGGAACATAAGTTAGATGTGTGGTATTTTGTCTAACGGGATGGTTCGTTACCAGGTTTTGATGTGGTCATGGCTTACATGAATCCTATTGATAGTCATGATGAAATTTCAAGTCGCAGTATAATTTAACACTTACGAAACCCACGTTTATGAAGTTTCGAGATAATTTTTTACGTATTAGAATGAGACGATGAAATTGCTACGTCAGCATGTATGATGAGCTTTTAAAATATTTTTTTATTATTTATTTTTATCATTAATGTTTGCTATGCTTTTTTTTTGTTCGGCCCTTAAGACACTGAAGTCACTGGGGCTTATTGTACCTTGGCTAAACTTATCTAACATAAACTATCTGGTACCTAGGAGGAACCGATATTGGTAGGACCCGGTATCGAACTCGTGCCCGAACGTCCCGAATTTCCTTATGATCTTACCATAGAACCACGCCCCTACCTAATGCCTTAGACTAACTTAAAGAAAACACCTCCCCGGTGTATTTATATCCATACGAACCCGCTTATAGGGATCTATCTGTTATAGCGAACCTAAATTAAATTTCCGAAATACGGTCCATTAGTTCAAGTATTTTTTTTGTGTTATTGCTTATAACAAACATCGGAAATAATGCAACGAAAAATTAGTTGGGAGTGTACCTTTAAAAATGAATTTTCAGTGGATTTTAGTGCTGGTTCTCGAATTGAGATGGAATTTGAAACGGGGAGGGGGGTTGTACAAACCATATAAATGATAGTAAATTATCTCTTCTATTTTATAATAAAAATTACATTACAGTAAATGTAGGACATGTAGCAGCACGTACTGATGCCCAAATTGTAGTGATAGAATAAGGGGAGTAACCTTTGATGAAGATTTTTGTTACCATTAAATATAATTATCTATAGATTTCTCTTTTACGGGGAGGGGGTGAAAAATAAGTGGGAGTGTACCTTTAAAAATGAATTTTCAGTGGATTTTAGTGCTGGTTCTCGAATTGTGGTGGAGGGGGGGGGATACAAACCATATACATTATCCAAAATTATCTCTTCTATTTTATAAGAAGACTTAAATTGTAGTAAATGTAGGCGCAAGGAAACGTAGCAGCATGTACTGATGCTCAAATAGTAGTTATATAATAAAGGGAGTAAACTTTGATGAAGATTTTTGTTGCCATTAAATATAATTACCTATAGATTTCTCTTTTACGGGGAGGGGGTGAAAAATAAGTGGGAGTTTACCTTTAAAACAGAATTTTCGTTGGATTTTTGTGCTGGTTTTCGAATTGTGTTGGAGGGGGGAGGATACAAACGATATAAATTATCTCTTCGATTTTATAACAAGACTTAGATTGCAGTAAATGTAGGCTCAAGGAAACGTAGCAGCATGTACTGATTGCAAAGTTGTAGTGATAGAATAAGGGGAGTAAACCTTGATCAACATTTTTTTGCCATTAAATATAATTACATACTTATAGAATTCTCATATACATGAGACAGATGTCTAAATTTTAGTTTAGTTTACAGGTAGAATAAAATTTCCTTCTAAAGGAGGGACTGGTAACTTTCGGGAAAGTGTAAGAACCTTTTCCTTAGATTACAACGGAAAAGGTTGTACTTAGTGTAATCAGCACGTGTTTTGTATTCTGATTAGGTTATACTATCACTTCTGAAATTTTTTAGATTGCTGGGTTGGAAAGATCAAACTTTTTCGGAATCAGCGAATGTGACTTTCCATAAAGCTAATTGTATCAGATTAGTGGGCATAGAATTTTCCTGATGATTACTTACACGATCTAATTAAAAAGATTCCATGGTGGGCCTTGTTTGTAATAAAGAGAGAGACCCCAGCAGTGAGTGATTGTATCAAACGAAAGTGGATATTGATTAATATTCGTCCTTTGTATACCTACAGACTTCATCGTTCCGCCTCCTTCTCTTTATAACGTTACGTTCATGGCGTGAAGAACATTAATGACCATTGTTAATAATTGTTGGCTATTTATACTCTTGGTGTGGGCGAAATATTTCTGTTGTAAACTATGTCTTTCCACTTGCTTACGAGTTAATTATTGAATGAACTGTTGTTATCCATAATTGGTTATTTTGATCAAATTCATGTATACATAATTCGATATCGTTTTGAACTAGCTGAAGGCTGGCTTGACACGGCTAGAGCAGGAAAAGTATACTTTTAAAGATTTTGCTCACTCGCCACTGGTTGGCGACCGGACGAGAACGACGTTCATCTTCCGATTCTTTCTCGAGTATTTGGATATTGCATTTGCTGGATTCCAACACAGATGTCGTTTTATCCGACATAGATATATAAAACGCTTGTGGGAGTGTATTGCACCGTGTGTAGGTTTCATTGGGGTATTGATTTTAGATTTTGCAACGATTGTTTAACGATCTCTGTCGCACTGATTGATCAGATTTCAAGGAATGAGAGGTAAACAGGAAGCTTTCGTAAACGAGTTCTATTTGGATTGTTTAAGGCGGCATTGCTAATCGTTGTAGCTAGCTTTATGCGAAGTCCACTTTTCGTAACGAATTTAAGGCCACACAACTTTTTTGGGGTACTTTATCGGGAGGAGTATTTTCAGTGTAATTTCATTTAATTGTTGCTCGTGCAGGGCGTTTGTAAAAAATATATTACTTTCAGTTTTAATACCAGTACCTTCTTTAGCTTCATTCAACTTGGAATTTGCTTTTGAGGGGATGTTTGTAGAAAATTTGTAGCCCAAATTAAGAAATAATAAAGTTTGCATTTCAATAACCACTCAGAAACGAAGATTTGACTAATTTAAGTAACTCCACATCCATTTATATAAACAACCCGTACAAAATTAACTATAATGACCAAATATTTGGGTGAAACTTTTCAGCGCAGTTATCCTTTTAAACGGCCTAAATTATTTTAACAGTATTATTTCCTGGGCAATGTGGTGCAGGAAACTCACCAGCTCGATTTTATATTTACACATAAGACATTACAAACGATGAGTAAATATAATTAATAGTGAGCGTAGCAATTGAGGTGTGACATTCACTGCTTTTCTCTTTCGCAAATATGCCTGTGTTAATATTTAAACAGAAATTACTTGCTTGCATGTTGTAAGCACTATTTTTAATTACAACGTTAGCACGCTTCCTTTAATAGCGAGGGCGATCAGACAATAATGCCTGAAAATAATAGAGCTGCAGAATAAAAATGCATAAGAGATAGAAGAACACTACATAGAGGCAATAGTTTAAGAGAAAGTCGGATAATAAAGAAGACGAAATAATGCAAAAAAAGCAAGATCAGCCGTAAAACCATAGTTCTAACTCAACACCATCATCATCATCATCATCATCAGTAGCTTTTATTGTGCCATTGTTGGGCATCGGCCTCTTTTCTGCCATGTGTTTCTCCTCAGCTAAGGTAGACATTTTCCTGACTATTTAGGAATGCTTGCGAATGAGAGATAACTTTAATTTAATATTCTCTGTTTTTCGAGTATATAGAGGTTTAGAATCGTTAGATTTCCATTGATGATTGTATCTACTAGTGCTAAATTTAAGAACAAACTAATTCTGCAATTTAAGTAATAGTTGGTAGAGCAGTGGTCCCCAAAATATACGTCAATTCCCTAAACATCGTTAAAAAAATACATGATTGATTATTTGGATGATCCATAAAAATCTATCTTTATAGTATCAGTATTATAGTTTTTCCAAATATGCTACCTCTTATAACAAGAGAAATACATGGTGATCCATAAAAGTATATTGTAGTATTTTGTGTATATTTTTATTTTATTTGAATAATTTGATATCATCATCAGGTCGGTCAAATGAGCAGAATTACGATGGGTTAAGGCTAGGTCACGAACCTCCAAACATTTCTGCTTCTATACCAAAAAACTAGAACTAGCTATTAGGAAACCCATAACAATGTTTTAGCGAATTAGTTGGATGATCCATTTTGCAGTTATGGCTCTGTCTATTTATTCCTATTTGGACGAGTTCAATTTATTATTAGCTCAGTAGTTCAAAAGACCGTTAGCTTAAAGTCAAGTATTTTGTCTATTATACCAAAATAACTAATTAAGAGGGTGGCCCATAAAGTGTTATATTTTTCTAGTTATTTTATGTTTGTGATTATTCTTTGTATAAATTCATTGCTTTAGGTCAGAGGTGTCCAAACTACGGCCCGCGGGCCAGACCCGGCCCGGCAGGTAATTTTATCCGGCCCGCGAAGGTTTTTGAAAAATACTGATTTTTCGCGCGAACCCGTATGATTTTCAACAATGTATATCGAAAATTGAAAAAATGCAATAATCATATTCAATAAAAAAGGGATTTTTAATTTTTAAAAATAATAAAAATGAATATATAAGATTTTACTTACATTTACAGTCGTAAAAATATTGTTTTGCGGCTATTGTTCGGTAACTACCGAATTGGTACGAAGGCAGGCGAATAGCGAGGGTGCACGAATACACAGATTCTGTGGGCAGTCTTTGTATTGGTGAGTAGAGGGGAAAAAAGAAAGAATCGAGAATTGAATACAGAAACTGAAGAACAATTTCCAACCAGATTTGCAGTGAAAGTCATCGCGGATTTAAAACAAGAATTTCAAAAGCGATTTTCTGACCTTGACATGAATTCAAAGGAAATTCGGCTGTTTCAAAATCCATTTGACTGCAACGTTGCCGACGTTTCAAGTCAGTTTCAAATGGAAATTCTTGATCTTCAAGCTAACGATCAAATCAAGGATAAATACAAGGAAGAAAACTTGGTCGATTTTTACAAATTTTTGGACGCAAAAGAGTTTCCAAATTTAAAGAAATTTGCTTGTAAATTTATTTCTATGTTTGGGACTACCTATATGTGCGAACAAACTTTTTCCAGGATGAAGTATCTGAAATCAAAGTACAGGGCAAATTTATCGGATGATCATTTGC
The DNA here is from genome assembly GCA_014611495.1 of Limonius californicus. NCBI lineage: Eukaryota > Metazoa > Arthropoda > Insecta > Coleoptera > Elateridae > Limonius > Limonius californicus. The sequence continues at coordinate 25,198 of JABXWE010024959.1, forward strand.
AATCATTGCTTATAATTGGTGTTTCAGATTTCAACCCCAACTTTAAAGAAATTCTTCAGCAAAAAACACAGTTCCATCATTCCCATTAAAAGTTGCATGAAATAATTTTCTAAATATGTATAATTTAGCTGTTTGTTTAGTATCGGTGTATCTGTAATTAACTGTAAAATATAAAATTCAATGCTGCCTTAGTCATAATGAGATTTTTTAATTCACGTATTCATGTGGCCCGCTTCTAATGGATTTAAATCCCAATCTAGCCCTTGCGGTAAAAAGTTTGGACACCCCTGCTTTAGGTGGTAGATCACGAAAATTTTTCTCTTAATATCCAGTGGGAAAAGTCTAGCTAGTTAATTGGAAGCCCATGAAAATCCATTTTGAATCAACTCGATGGTCAACCGAGCGTAGTTCTGATACTATGATATTTAATCTATTACATTGAATTTTACCACCCCTATTAGCTCGGTTGAGCTTGGCGACTAAGAGAACAATAAGTTAAATATGGTAGGTCGTACAGTCGCGGAAGACTGAATTATTAAAACTAATTATTGGAATGACCCAAAAGGTACATGTTTTTTTGGTAGTTTGTATTTGTGTTGTCCAGTTTTGGTGAATTTAATGATACTGTTGGCTCAGCCATGGTTCTTCAATTCTTCAACAGAATAATGACACTAAAATAATCCCGAAAAGAAATGTAATTAATTATTTGGATGGCTCATAGAATGATCGTATGATAATATTGTTTATTATTAATTAATTAGCTCGGTTGAGCATGACTCGTAAGAACACAATCTAAATGGTGGATCATAAAATGGACGTTTTTTCTTCTAGAGTCGGAAATATTAGAACTAATTATTAGGTGGCCCTATAAAAAAAACTACGATAGAAGTTCTTTCTTTATTGAGTAAATTTGATTATTATTCCGACTAAGCACAATTTTTAGAGAAAACGATGTGTTTAGGAGTAGGCGATGTAATGGTCCCATATTTAGTTCATTTGTATTGGTTGATGGAAGTTTTCGAAAACTTTTTTTTATTACGCTGTCTATACCACAGACTTTAAAACATGCAAAATACGTCGGTTCGATTTTGTTGGAGCAGGGACCGACAGCTTTGACGTGCCGGTCGCTGTACCGCGTTGCTTAACTTTGGTGAAATCGTTTAACTGGCACCAGCGGCGTTTGACTAAGCGATCAATTGTTTTACAGTCAAGCTGTTGGTCAACACAAAATTCTCTCACATATTCGGAAAAAATATCGCCTTTGAAATGACTTGTATACTGGAAAAGTTTGAATAACACTGTTATAGAGGAGGCGAGTTTGATGAAAATATCACGTTATCGTCTCATTCACTAGCGTTGATGTTAAGGCTTACGAAATAGCTAGACATTAAATAATTGCTTTCGTTGTTGCTTAATCTATAATTCAATGGAACGAATTAATTGCAAATTTTCGTGTTCTAGAGTTTCTCGAGCGTGTTGTAATTTGAATCTAGGCAACAGCAATAAACATAATAAATATTATTTTTCTATTTCGGTTTTATAAAGCCGTTCTAAGCGCACTGTTTTAGCTTAAAAACAGTACGTTAAGGAGGCCTATAATCGTACTGTTTTTAGTTTGTTTTTTTACGATGTTGGTAGTTCGATTTGAATTTGAAATGTCAG
>JABXWE010024960.1:0-24909 GCA_014611495.1 Limonius californicus
GGGGGGGGGGGTAAATGTCAAAAATATGTTTGAATATGTCCCCCCGTCTCCCTATTACTTCACCAAAATTTCACAAAAAAATTTTAAACCGTTTTCGAGATATCCCCTTGTAACACTTTAAAAAACTCAACCTGGATTAGAATATAAAAATAGCCCATAGAGTGTACATTCTGATTTCTAATAAAATTAATTATAAAAAAAATATTATTGCAAGTGGAAGTTAAATAAGTACTTGATTAAATAATCAATATTACTTACATATAGGTGTTATTTTTCACAGAATGTCTATAAGTGTAAGAAGACAATAAGAAGCTCAAGAGGTCTTAGAATATGGAATAAAGATATACAAAAAGCCATAAAAAACAAAGATGCGTATATTCAATACCTACAAAAAGATACACCAGAAGCTGGATAGCAGTATGTTATAAAGCTAAACGACGCAAAACAACTCACAAGATAAGCCCACAAAGAGTCATGGGACAAATAAATAAGCACGATCGAACATGACATACATGAACGACAAACATTTGCATATAAATTGATGAAACATCTAAATAGTTTAGAGAAAGAGACGGGAAAATTGAACACAATCGCAGAAGAGAGGTGGATTGACCATTATACAAATCTATGGAATAATCAAGAAGGGGAACAAACAGAAGAAAACGACGAAGAAAACAGTGACACAGGTGAGTCAGACCTTTTTCAGTTGATATGATTACCTTAGACCTTAGATGAATTCATCATCACACTCCACAAATGGAAAATAGGAAATCTGCCGGACCTGATGGAATCAACACTGAACTTATAAAATATGCATCTACTAAATGAATGCTGGAAAAATTGTAAAATCCGAGCAAGCTGGCGAAACGTGGAAGTGATATCTCTCTTCATGAAAGGAGATCGTAATAACTGTGCAAACTATAGAGGAAAATGTCTCCTTAGTAGTGCATATAAAATATACTCAAAAATAATTAACAACCGTTTAACAATAATTACAGACGCTTTGTTGGAAGAAGAACAATCAGGATTTCGTAAAGGACGATCATGTACCGACAACATTTTCACTTTAAACGGCTAATAGAAAAGCAAAGAGAATTTATCCTGGAGACGCATATGGCGTTTATAGATTTTGAGAAGGCTTTTGACAGTGTGAGAAGATGCAAGCTATACAATATATGCTACCATGTAAAGTATTTTATTGGCTGAAAAGGATGACTTTTAGCTATATTATTGTCCAATAGAATTGTCTCTAATGGTTTTTTTAAATATATATTTTCACAATTGAAAAAAAATGGCGCTTGGGTCAGAATAGGGTACCAAGTAAGGAGCGGAGTGGGGTACCTCATTCCACCCCATGTTCTAGTTCTGAAAAAAGTCATTTGAATAAGTACTGATTTTTTCAGATGCCCCGTGTCTACAAAAGAAAAACCACTAGACAAAATTGGTCCACAAAGTGTATGGAGCAAGCTGTGAAGGCGGTTGTCAGTAGGGAAATGGGATACAAAAAAGCTGCCCAAAAGTTTAATCTACCGCAGACGACTTTAGAAAGATATGTGGCTAAGAAGAAGAGAGATGAAGACAATTTCGAGGTCGATAAGAGTTCAGGAAAGTTCAGATGTGTTTTTACAGAGTTTCAAGAAAAGAAATTAGAAGACCACTTGATAAACAGGGAAGCCCGATTGTTTGAGTTAACAGTAACGGATTTGAGAAAATGGGCCTACCAACCCGCCGTTCTAAACAACTGTAGTGAAAGGTTCAAGTCTGAAACCCATCTCGCTGGGAAAGACTGAGTCCAAGGGTTCTTAAGAGAAGACATCCTAAAATATCATTACGGAAACCAGAAGCAACATCTGGAGCTCGGGCAATGGATTTTAATAAACTCCCTGAGTCTCAGTTTTTCAAGTTGCTCGCAGAAACTGTCGACAAGTATAAATTAACAGATGACAAAATTTATAATTGTGACGGGACGGGAATTACTGTTAACCCAAACGGTCATTCTAAAATACTGTCATCAAAAGGAAAACGTCAGGTAGGAATACTCACTTCTGCAGAAAGGGGGCAGACAGTAACGACTGAAGTATGCTTTTCGGCTTCAGGAGCTTATATGACTCCTCTACTTGTGTTTCCGAGAAAAGGGATGCAAAAAGAGTTTGAGCTTGATTTGCCATTGGGATCTGTAGTGAAACTGGACGATTCAGGCTGGATGAATGGAGAAATATTTATGGACTGGTTTAGAGAGTTTGTAAAGTTTTCTGGAGCAACTCACGAGAAGCCAGTTCTGTTGCTTTTGGATGGGCATGCAAGCCACACTAAGAGCCTTTATCTGATAAATTACGCAAAGAGACAACGGGGTAGTCTTACTTTGTTTTCCTCCCCACTGTTCTCATCGGTTACAACCGCTTGACGTAGCATTCATGAAGCCTTTGAGCACCTACTATGAGCACGAAACAAGAACCTGGTTAAGAAGTAATCCTGGGAAGGTTGTTACGTTGTTTCAAATGTCTACTCTCTTTGGAGCAGCGTTTATAAATGCCGCAACAATAAAAACGGCTATAAACGCATTCCAGAAAACTGGTATTTGGCCTTTAAATTTAGAAGTTTTTACTGAAGCAGATTATCTTCCTTCTGATACTACAGATTGTTGAATGGTTCATCCATTTAATCAAACATCTATCTTTTTAGATTAAGTTAGCAAGGTTGGTAAAAAAACAAAAATATGTTGCCATATAAATAATCGATCTGTTTTTATGTACGTTGTAATAAGATGTGTCAACCTTGTGTAAGCTTTCTTTGTATAATAAAAGTTATTATTCACTGTGCTACATTAAAAACTCTGGAATAACCAACACAGATATTTCAAAAGAAACGGAACGTATAGAAAAAAATGAAACAGCTTCACACCAAAATTCAGCAACTTTGTAGCAAACTGTAACACCGATAGTGCAAAATACAACACCTATAGCGCAAGCAGAATCGATAAACAATTTTGAGGAGCAACCGCATTGTTCCAGAGATCGAACACTTCCGAGACAGATAGGTACTTCCCCTCATTTGTGGCAGCATCTCTCTCAAAGTTGTGGAACCTCAAATGACTCGACAAGAAATATCTCAAAGCATTTCGTTCATGCCTCTCCTTCTGATGTTCTACCCATACCAAAAGTTGCAATTTCTTCTAAAAGAGTCAGCAAAAAACGAGGAAAGACTGCGATTTTGACATCGACGCCATATAAAAATGAACTTGAGGAAGCCATCGAACAAAGAATTTTGAAAGAACAACGGAAGAATCTAGTACTAAAACGAAAAATCGAGGGTCCCACAAATAAAAGTGCCAAAAACAAAATAATACAACAACCTCTGCAAAGTAAAAAGAGAAAAACGTACAAAAGTACCATATAGAACAATAAGCAGAACGTTGAAAATCACAATCCTAAAAGACACAGCGATTAAGTTTTATAAAACAATGGCAGCCCCGATACTCACATATGGAGGTGAATCATGAATCATGGATCACAAACAAAAAAAGATACAAACAAACTCCAAACTGTGGAGATGAGATTTCTCAAAAGATTAAAGGGTTGGACCGGGAAGACAGACTCCGCAATGAAGCTATATGAGAGGAATTACAAATTTATAACATTAACGACAAAATTGAAGAACAAAAAGAAAACTGGAGACAACACCTGTATAGAATGGACAACAGGAGAATATCGAAAGCTATAACTTAACAGAAGAGAGCAGAAGAGATAGAGGACGGCCGAAGAAGAGATGGTCCTAAATTGTTTGTGAAGTTCGGAACAGGCTTAATAGCCTAAACTCTGGAAGAAGACGAAGAAGGTTCGTTATAACCGGCTTCGTTATGTCCGCGATAAACACTTATATTTAAACTAACGGACCGTGTTTTGGGACTATAATTTAGGTTCGCTATAACCGATAGATCGCTGAAAATGGTTTCTAATATAGTTTGATAGTAATGGCGATTAAACTCAATGAAACTTAAACTTCTAAGGCGCTGTAATTCGAAATCAAATAAAAATTGTATTACAACTCATATGTTTTTTAATCATATACTATGCGTAGAATACGTTGTGGAGTTTGGCATTTTCCTCCCGACACGCTATATTAGCTTCATTCGGCAGAATATAGACATTCACCAAAGAAAACTAACTGCAATATGATATGTTAATCATTCAAAACAAGCATTTTAGGAAGACTTCTTTATGCATTATGTTGACATTTTGTAAAACGGTAGGACTGAGCCTGCTGTACAAAATTATATTGATCTTTGCATTGAAACAAGTATTCGGTTCGATATAAATTGTAAAAGATTTAATAGCTGTAGTAGTAAAAATGACATGGGTCTAAATTTAAACATTTAATATTTCCAAGTCTAGCCATGCTCGTTTATTTCCATTTTCTGGTAAAGTTTTATTTAAAGAATTGATTTTCCCGCCTTTCATGTAAATATGATAGCAGTTCACAAGCCTAACGCACCTATTGGTGTGTTGTCAAAGCTCAACGTTATCAAAGTGTTGATACAGTGATGAACAGGTTGAATTTTTTTTTAAATACACTTTAACATACATACCTTGTTTTTATACGTAAGATAAATAACTTATTCTGTGTGGTTACCATTTCGGAATTTTATATTTAGTCTAGTTTAAACTTTCTAATTTAATTCCAAGTTTCAAATCAATATGAGCAGGTTAGTTCATATTAGTGAGCATAGAGTGCGCCAGTTGTTGAATTGGGAAAGCACATTTGAAGCAGTCGAGCGAGCAATGGAAAGCGTGGCCAAAGCCCGGGCTTTTCAAAACGCCCGTCCAATCATTAAACTTCCCAACTCCGACAATATATTATTTACCATGCCTGGCTACTTAGACGATAACAAATACGCGGCTTTGGGGTGCAAACTCGTTACATATTTTCCAAATAATTCCAACAGGCGCGAACCGCTGCCTTCCATAATGGCTAATATTTTATTAATGGACGATCAGACTGGCGAGTTGAAAGCTGTAAGTTGTTTTTATAAATTTTTGATTAGAATGGATTTAATTTTGCTTAAATTTTACACTAATTAGGTCGTAGCTGGTACAGAGATCACGACTTGGAGAACTGCAGCGGCTTCAGCAGTTGCAACAAAATACCTCCATTGCGCCAAACCTGGCAGCAGAAATAATATTCTCGCTATACTAGGGGCTGGAACTCAAGGGAAAATACATGCAGTAGCCTTCCAGCACTTTTTTAAATTTTCTCAAGTTAGTGTTTACTAATTACAACTTATCACACTCCTTAAATCCGATTCGTGGAATTTTTAGGTTCGCATCTGGAACCGCACGTCAGAACGTGCCAAAGCTTTGGTAGCGGAGTTGAATCAAGAGGGAGGAAATTGCTTTGTTGCTTGTGAAGGAGGCGAAGAATGTGTTAAGGATGCTGACGTAGTTGTTACTGCAACTACTGGGGAAGTCCCTGTTATCAAATTTGAGTGGTTGAAGAAAGGTGTCCATATTAATGGTTTGTTAAATTTGATTGACATTGGAATTGTTTGTCCTTGTGTCCAGTCTATATTGGTTTTGTAATCAGAATATGAATTCAAAGTCGAAATGTTTATTTCTGAATTCGAAATCTCTCTTTCATAGCTGCAATCTTAAGTTTAAAGTACATTCTTGAAGTTTTTTAGTTGATCGTCTCTGTTTTGCAGTATAGATTTTGAGGGTTTATATTTTAAATATTGAATCTCTATTCAAATCTGAAGTTTTAATTTGAAATCAAACGTTTAAAATGGAGTATTTAAGTTTAAGAATTTATCTAATGTAAATATTAGCTCGGCATTTAAAATTCCACGTTAAGGAAGTAATTCGAAATGGAGTTTAAAATAAAAATTTAAATCATCTCGCTGTTGAAATTTCATGTTAAAGTCAAAACTTCGCTGTTATCACTTTTGTAGGTGTTTTCAGTGGCGGCTTGTACTAAATGGCACAAGGGCACGTGCCCATCCAACCACCAAGATAAACACAGAAAGAAATTCGCATGTAATTCAGTGCATTATTTTAATTTCATTATTTTAACGATGGTATCAAATTTTCCTTCCGCACCAAAGGCGCGACTAACACGCTCAAAACTATGTTCCGGGGAACGCTCTGATTTGTACCTATTTAGAGGATGATTCGGTTGCCTATCGGTTATCTTCGCTATACGCGATATACCAGGCGAATGGGGCACCGAGCACATTGTTCGCCATTTAAAGTCAACGTTTGAATTTGGCCTTAGGAGTGCTGTTTTCGCGCAATCGCGCGTTTGAATTCAAAGACGAAAGTGACGTTTTTTCAATGATGGAAGTTAATTGTGTGCAAAAAGATCGACTGAACGCATTGGCGGTCCTATCAATAGAAAATATGTTCGTCCAGTCTATCCCGGATTTTGACAACAAAGTCATAGACGTCTTTTCCAGCATGAAAAATAGGAGAATGGATTTTATGTACAAAAAATAGGTAAGTTTTTTCTTGTGTCCACCCTCTTTCTTAACTCACGAGCCGCCACTGGGTGTTTTCATATTTTGATTCAAGCGAGACTCCTGGCTTGATGCCTTGAGTTGCTGATTGAGGCAATTTTCGGTTTAAATTGACACCACGATTTTAATCGGAAGAAAAAATTCAAAGTTATGAACTGGAGTTTTGAAATAGAAATTTCATTTGAAGTCGACATTTTGAAATTATAATAGAAACTGAGATTATCATGTTGTAATCTCAAATTTAAGAAACTGTTTATAGTCAAAATTTATGGATGAAATCGTTTAAATTTCAAGAAAGGTATTTAAAATTTTTGTGCCAAGTTTACAACTGAAATTTCGAGTGCACAATCGCACTTTCAAATCTGAAGTTAAAATCGAGTTTGAGTTTAAATCTCGCTTTTAAAATTGCAATATTGCGATTAAAGTCGATATCTTTCGTATCAATTGTATTTTTATTTTAAAGTTGAAGTTTTGAGTTTAGATTTCACATTTATTATTAAAATTTCGTACACAGGGTGGTTTGAAGTTTACCTTTCAAGCTTAAATAAACTTCGCACTGCATAATACAAAATATCGTGACTGGAATTAAATTCTATTGCTTCCAGTTGATATTTTCAGATTTAACTATTGTTTCAAGTGGAGGATACTGGATGTGTATTAGAATTTCAGGTGTCAAGTTTAATATAACAAAAAAGTTTAAAGTTGACATATCGACATCGAGGTTTGAATTTGGAATTTTCATTGCATGCAGAAATTTAATCGCTATATTTGGAATTTAACAGATGACAATTTATTGATTTCATAATTTTAAATTTATATTCGAAAAGGAAATATTAAATTGAATAATTACGTTTAAAGTTTTGAGTGTGGCCGTTTTCAACATTTTGGGCTTCTATAACAAATTTCAACTTAAAAATTTAAATTTTGAGTTTGCAATAAAGAAAGACAGTTTGGGTTTTCGGTATTCGATTTATTTCAATTTTAGATGTTGAGTTTAGAATGGAAATTTAAATTGTAAAAATAAAATCTTGATTCTTAAAGTTTCGCGATTAATGTTGAGGATTTGGGTTTACATTCGAACTTTTGGATTCACATCGAGAGCAAAACTACCATACAAACTAAAGATTTGCGCTTTTAGAGCTTCGTGATTTAAGTTTCTGTAGCATTTGCCATGAAATGAACTTCATACAAAACAAAGGCATCTGATTCAGCGCCAATCTCGAAAGAGTTTTTCCGTTTAATGCTTTTCTTTCAGCATTTTTTTAGTATCAGCTTAGTTTCTGTTTGAGCTTGTCTACGTTTTGCGGAACTCTTTCCTTAGTTCTACTCGGCATTGTCCACAATTCAAATTTCAAGGCTTCTTTACATAAGCTTTTTACGTTTCCCTTGAGCTTTGTAGTTACTTTTATATAAAAGGAATTTCTTTGTTTTGTTAAACTCAAGACAACTGTGATTGCTAGTTCAGGGGCGTCGCTAGCAGTTGGGCACCGCACCTTCCCCGGGGCAGAAATATTACAGTCCATCACTAGTTAGTATAGTCGTCGGCTGACGAGAGTGCATGATCGAGGAATGCAGTTAAGGCCATCTTACCGAGAAAATTTGGCTATTTACTATGGGAGTCCTTGCGTTACTATTCTATATAAAAACATTTCTTCCGCTTTGAGAATATGCGGCACTAAATTATAGTACGAAATAATGCAGAAGGGACAACAGCACGATTGGCTTTGATTGATTGTTTCTATAATTGAATTTTGAATTTCTTACATAATAATCTTATAAATATATAAAAATTTTGAATTTAATTTAAAAGCGCCATTTAAATGGTTTGAAAGAATGAAAGATAATAAAAGAATTTATGAAACAAATCTAAATCTTTGGTGTTAAATGTATAACCTTGTTAACAACTCACATAATTTTGAATTTTTTGAAGATTTTAAGAAACTATCATCTTGACAAAGAAAGTTATTCATACCGATCGACCAGTTTAAGTGGTATGCTTAGGCTACTTTCAGGAGTTTCCAAACGTGTTGCCGTGATGGTATTTGGTGGTACTTGCTGGCATTCGCGCGGAAAGATATTTTTCCAAATTAAAATTAATAAAAATATTTAAGGACATGTATGTTTAAATATTTGTTTTATTAATTACAACAAATAAGAACGAAAAATTGAAAAAGTTATTCGATTATTATTCTTTAAAATTACGAAAGAAGTACATGGATTTTTTTTGTTTGTATTAATCCATTCCTTGTAAATGTTGCCTCATTCCTGATGAAGAAAATTCTATTACTTAGATTTCGATTTTGAATGATCCAGCGGTAAAATTCCATACGACTATCGAAATCTTTAGATAAGAGGGCTGAACAAGCTGGATATAAAATGGATATAAACCACAACGTTTAAATGTTCTTCAAATTCCCATTCGTGGTACATTAACATGTGCAGATACACAACGAACAGAGGTGCTGGGATTATTATCAATTTATGGCAGGATGTTGTCCTCATTGTCTAGTACTTGCTATATTGGATGCTTAGTCGCCGGTTTCGGGAAAGTTCCGTGTAGGTGGTCATGCACTTGTTGGAAAATTCGTCGTTCTGGTAGTCGTTGATTTGGAAATCTCAACCCGTATTCTCGAGCTGCTGCTACTGAGTTTCCATCACAAAAATCGTACATGTAATGGATATCGGCGTACTCTCGCGTTGTAAAAGTAAACATTATCAACACTGTTAATAAGCGCAAGCAGAGAAGTCAACGTTAAGGTGCTTTACTGCTTGACATACAAGTAAATAATATTATTTCTTTAGACAGTTTGTATAAAATACCACTTAATATCATTTATTGTTTCGGCTGCTTCAGTATTTAACTAAAACAGGCCATAACTTCTTTAATAGTCGATTTAGAGAAAATGACCACTCTTTAGTTGCAACTTATTTTCACCTCTCTTATACGTCATGGGACACCATGCATATTACCTTTCGTCCTCCTTCAATTCTGGAGCTAACTGTAACTGCCATTTCTTTGGATTGTTACGTTATGTATCAGTGCTACTGATGCGTTGTCCCGTTCTAAAAATTAAGGAAACGTAACTTCATTGTATGTTTTTGTTAATAATATTTAATATCCACAGTTACACTTTAAATCAGCTTGTTAAACATGTGTTGTTTCTATTTATTATGCAAACATGGCGCAGCTTGCGCTGTAAAAAGGCAAGTTGTTATGGTGACAGCCGTCAGGCTGCAAGAAAACCTCTGGAAAAGGCTCTTCGGATAGCACAGGGTGGAGAGAGGGTTCGCGGAACACGATTATCGGAAGAAAGTCTTTAATATATACGATGCCTGGGGAATATCAAAATTAGTGGGCGCCACCCTTTCAAGTCACAGCTATATGTAAATTCTCGTGAAAGGGCCAAGGACCGATAGCTGCACTTCCTCCTTGCTTCAGTACTGCTGAAAAAGTACATACAGAGAAAAAAGTACACAAACAGAGTCAAGGTTAGCAAGCAATGGTTATATAAATACAAAATAAGAAGAGGTTAGTACCAAACCTACAACGTTCAAATCAGAACCAGAGTCAGTCTTGTTAAAAATTAAATATATAATAGAAAGGCCTCGAGATGTTCGAGGCTGATTCTTAGAAAGGAAAAAATTGCGTAGTCAGTGTTTACTGAGTATAATAATATACTTTCTCTACGACTATTTCATAGGAAGTTACAATTTTTGGTCTGAATCAGTATTATAAAAATATTGCTTTAGATGAACGTATATCGGTTCACTAGCCACAACGATTTTATGCCGTGTTTACTGTTTCTGCGATTTCCTCGGCAGTAAATTACACGTCGTTTTCGCGGTTTCCGTTATTTCTGGTAGCAAACACATCTCAGCGTTTTCGCTGTCTGAATACCTAGTACCATACCTAGTTCTTACTGTTTTTACGAATACGAAAATTTAAAACTGTTTTTGACAGTTACTTCAAAAACAAGTGGGTGATCCAAGCGCTAACATGCCACGCCCATTGGATTCTGATTCATTATCCCACCGTTTTTTTTAATGCTCTATATTTCAGGAGGTGATGCAATCGAAGACGGAGAAACTACCGACAAAACTAACTGTTTCAAATGCCAAACGCGATCATCTGCGTCACAGCGTGCTTGCTGAAACGGTAGCTTCTCACGGGAACGTTCAAAAGGTATTCCCATTATATTGTTGATTCCTGTGTACGTATTACAATATCCGACTATTAATTAAAAAACGGAGTAACTGTAAATTCACAAGAACAACTCGGGCATCACTCAAACTGTACCCAGCACGATAAATCCGTACGCTACTAGTGATATTTCAAGAGTCCGCGTCCCCGTGGGTTTGCTTCCGGTGTCGGTTTTTAGAAACGACCTTTCTGTTGGGACCATTTCTTGGAAATCTCCTGCAAAACGTCCCTTTCTAAATCGATTGGCGAATCAGAGTACGGGAAATCGGGGACAATTCGGCAGAATCGAAAACTGGCGTAAGAGGCGCTATTTACTAATTAAAATAATGGGGAAATATCTAACGAATATTCCAATTCAAATTCAAGTGCGGCTAAAGAGACAACGTCACAGAGTGATTTATAAAGTTAAAATTGTTGTTTGTCCTCTAGCACTGTGTTACGTAGATACCAATGAAATAACAAGCATACAATGAGGATATGTTCAGCTGCCACCCATTCTCAATTTCCTTCTACAACGTTTGGTGTTAGATATCAAATTGTGTTTATATTTAATTAGCAATTCAGAAATACCGTAACCAGTATGAAGTAAGGGGTAAAAAGAGTTATTAATTCAAGACCCTTTGCACCTGGCTATCTTTTATATACACTCCGTGTGTCTTGTGTATGTACCAGGGTTCGCATTCTCTCGGCCTTTATATATATAATATAATTAAATATTACGCCACTAAATGTATTTAACTGCGAATTGAAAACTTTGTTAATGATTTATACCTCAAGCTAATAATTCTTTTAGCTGTTGGTGTTGGTAATAATCGAGAATTAGACGATGCAACATACAAAGCGTCTGGTGTGTTTATTGATTACTGGGATGGCGCCAAGACCGAACTAGAGGGCCTTAAAGAGATCGGTGTTGCATTCAAGGGCCAAATTGGAGATGTAATTGCTGGCTTGGTGCCCCAGCCAGCTCTTGAAACCCTAACGATTTTTCAGAGCCTTGGTAAGTTGAAGCTTACGTCCGAAAAGTGATCGTGTTTGCGTCGAGCATCATTAGTTTGATATTTAGAAGATTGGTAAGGTTAATCTTAAATTATGTTCCGAATTTCAGGAAACACTTTGTACTTCTGTATAGAGAGTACACCTACGGTTGATTGTTGAATTAATGAACAGTTAAATTACATCCCGTAGTAATTGTGAATTATTATTAAACAATCACGTTGTGAATATCTATAGCTTGTAATTTATGTCAATTCGTATGAATCAGCATGAGGATAAATGTTATCATCTTTTTTAACATCGCGGACGGCAAATCAATTTCATGGAATTATTCTTGTTGTGTCTGCACTATTATCTTTTTTATTAATTATTACTACGTAAGCGGCGAACAATAAGTATCAGATTATGTTTGGTAAAAATTCAGAGCAACGTTTTATTATGAATTTTAAAGGTGCAAACTTATTTCTGGCCATAAAACACATCCTGGGCGAAATGTAGATGTTAAAAGCGCTGTAGTTTGACCTACACATTATTTCTCGGTTTTTACATTTTGCTGGAAAATACAAAGTACCAAACGTTTTGTATTCCCTTTTGCAGGAATGGCAGTTGAAGATTGCGCCATGGCTCGTTTGATATACGACCTTCATATGCAAAGAACTGCGTAACATTAGATGTGTGCTATACAGATAAGGCATTTCTTTTTATACAATGTGCTTAATTGACGTTCATAGAATGTAACAGTTTAAATAAATAAGGGGATTTTTTGAGATAAATAATTTATTTTCTGTTTACGTTAAACGGTCTGTCGGTTAATAATAAATATGTATGTTTTCTTACAAATAACAGCGCAGTTGTAAATTTTAAAAACCTTTTCTTCTTTTTTCGCTAAAACACTGAAATACAATATAAACGAATTAAAAATTGTGATTACAAACATTTTCTTACACAAGGCATATACAAATCGGGGTGACATTGTCACTTAATGGCGCAATAAGATTATAACAATCAGCTTTTGTAATTCCACTTTCATCTTTATCTACTAGTAAAATAGCCAACGTAATAGTAGAAGTTAGAAATACTTTCTGGCAAAACAAAGCAGAAAGTAGACTCAGAGAGAATTTTCACATTTCTCCGCTTTCGTTTCAGTATTTACAAAAATAATATAGAGACCCCTTGCAGACAAAGTGATAGTATAGATACAGAGACACACTTATTCACAGAAAATATCCCAAGAAACATAAGTAAAAATAGACAGAAATCCTATAAGCAGACAGAAACACACCAAAGAAAACCGTTAGAGCTGAAACAAAGTTCGAAATAGATACAGAGAGAAAATATTTAATCTAGTCTTAGACAGTTATAGAGACAGAAAAAGTGAAAATCTATTTCCGATGCTGCTTTTCTGAAATACGCTGAGCTCTAGTGACATATGTAGGTGAGCTACGTATAGACCTAGAAAAACGCAAGACAGAATCAAATACAAAGAAGTAAGCGTGCACACAGCTATAGTCAGGACCAACCAAAGACGAAAGTAGAAACTGAAACACAGCAAATGATAAACGGAAATAGAGACAGAGCTAAAGTTAGAAGACGATTCAGAAACAGAGGTAGAGATACAGATACAGAAATTCCTCCAACATAACAAAAAGGCAGGCTGGGGGAAAACAAAGACAGAACCATATGGTAACTCACATAGTAATTATACACTTTAGCACTTTGCGACAGTCTCACGCTCCTGAAAATTTCATATTTAAATTTAAAGGAAATGTAAATACAGCAATGTAACCCTTATTATGTTGTGTTTCTGATTAGCAGACAAATTAGACAGAATTACAACACTAGTATTTGTTATATACATTTAAACAATAATATACAAAAATATACAGTTATTGAACACTTTTGACATTTATTAGACATGCTAAATACAGTAATTGGACATTGTATAAAATATTTGATCCTCTTTTGTTATTTTAGTACAACTGTGTTTATTTAGTTATTTACCTTCTCAAATAATATACAGGTATATAAAAACGATTGGCATTTCGTCGGGACTATATATTTATAAACCCTGTTTCTTCCTTTCGCCCTGATACAACTGTAACAATTCATTCACATCTTCTTCATCTGGGGATAGCAATGCCTCTTCAGATGCCTCCGAGTAACAAATGTGACATAAATACGTATCGTCGTCATCTTCCACAGATATGTGTTTTTTGTGTGACGAAGGTATGCAAGATTTATGAAAGTATTTGTTACACTGGCTACACTCAATATCATTTGCTTTAATTATTTTAGAGCAAACGCCACAAACATTTTTTCTAACTCCTTCCTTTATATGTTTTGTGTTTATTATTGCTTTATGTTCTAATTTGTCTTCTTTATTTTCTTTTCTCTTTCTCTCTTCCTTTTCTTGTTCATTTTTAAGCTTAAGTGCATGTTTGGATTCCATCATTTCTTTAAATTGTTTAGATGCTATTGCATATCATACACGTTCAGTTAGTTGGTCGTTTTCCTTTACGTTTCGGCGAATTCGAGTTCATAAGAAAGCAAGATAATGGAGTAGACTCTTTTACTCCAACCAATTTCTCTGAAGAATTGCTACGGCTGCAACATGGTTCTGAAAGGGGCAATGAAGAAGACGGTATGATCTTAACTAAAGGCTCTGAAGAAGTAGTACGGCTGCAAGACTGTTTAGAAGGTAGAAGAAGAGAAGGTTCTAACATTTCAATTAAAGGCCCTGAAGAATTGTTATAGCTGCAAGATGGCTCAGTAGCATCAGCGAGTATTTGGTTTTTTTCACTTTCTGTAGCTTCAAAATATATTGGATCATCAAAACCCTGAATTTCGGTTAAACCATCACTAACATATTCTACAAATGAAGATGAAATTACCCCAGCACCTTCTGTATTGGCATTTTCGCTATCGTGGAAATAATTCCAAATGCGGAATAAGTCCAAGAAACCATCGCTATCGGATTCCTCGGATAAAGCCAATCGGACTGAATTTCTTTAACTTCTCCTCGCTCACTATGCGAGCAAATGTAGAATAGCTCATATTTATGATATGTTCTTTTGCCCTTGTGTGTTATTAGTTACAACCACAGCTTTGGTACCGGCTAGGCATTTCGTGTAGTCAATAGTATCTGCATTGAAAGGAAAACTCCCACACGCTTTAAGCCCATTAATTAATGTTTCTCTTTTGACAGTAGATTCTACAACAGTTTGAAAGTTGGTGCGAAAGACAATTTATTTAATACTTCTCCTGGATGAGTATCATGCCAATGCCTCACTGCCTTACGCCAAGCTATTTTAATAAGTCTAAATACAGCTACGTTACAGGGTTGAAGAATTCTGGTTGCATTTGAATAAGCGCTGTAATTTCGATTTGTAGTTTACTGCATAACACACTCAGATGTGAAATCAAGTGGGACTTACGGCCATCCACAAAGAACATTACGGGTAATGGTATTTTTTCCCTAATTAGATATGAATGGAATACGTTAGCAATGTATTCATAAAATACTTCTCCAGTCATCCATCCATTATCACTAGGCGCAATTCCCTAGTGATCGGGTACTGAACGTGCAATTTGGTATAGAATCCTTTTATAGGGATACACTACTAATGGACAGCAACAGTGGCGTAGCCACGGGGGGGGGATATGGGGGATATATCCCCCCCAAGGGCTACCAACTTAAAAAATAGCTTCAACTATGAAAATGCATAAGCAGACAAAATCAGAAATATTAGGATGTTTTAGGATCAAGCAATTTACATTATTTACTATTGCTTGTCGAAATCTAAATATCTCAAATTTTGTCATATTATTTCCTTTTAAAATCTTGCAATATGAAGTCCCCCACATGTTTTGTAACAAAGTATAAAAAACCACATGGACCCGTCTTGTCTACAAAAATAAATACTGGCATAAGTATAACATAAACCATCGACGGATTTGTTTCAAGAATTGATAATCCATTTTCCCCCAGAAGTTTTCAAAAGCTGCATATTTGCTGAACTAAAACTCTGGTACGAAAGGTTAAGTAGGATTTCAGTTAAAGAACAATAAACCATAGACCTACTAGATATGTGCAGTAAAATTGCATTTTCAAACATCCATAGACTGCTAAAAATGTTCTGCACACTTCCAGTTTCAACAGCCACACCAGAACGAACGTTCTCGACATTAAAACGAATCAAAACACATCTAATCGTACTGTTTGATTTCTCCCTTTTAGAATAGACTTAACGGTTTAACAATGTTGACGATACACCTGGAAATACTAGTTGAAGTAGATGAAATATGTAACGAACTGACCAAAAAACCACGGCGCCTAGATTTTGGTTTGTAATGTTTTTTGTTGAATAAAGACTAGTATTCTAAAAATATTGTTTTTATTAAGTATTATTTAATATTTGCACTTTATTTCATACAATCTATAAAAAAAAACGTAAATAAACAGGTACTATAGGTATACGTTGAAAGCTAAGCCCGCGGGTTTTCTTTTATTATTGTATATCCCTCCCAAGGGCCAACTCTGGCTACGCCACTGGACAGCAAGTAGTCCCATTTGCCGAAAAGGAAAGCATAACAGTAACGTTTTCTTTAGACGAGCCTTTGTCTATTGAATAAACGTTTTTTGATCCTTTTTCTGCCAATACAAGGCCTATTGACGGACAAATTTGAAAACCTGACTCGTCTCCATTAAATGCTCATGACGGATCTTTCATTACTTCACCTAATTGCCGCTCTTTAATATAATTACCTATTTCACCATTTTCTAATATCGCCTTCTGATAAACAAGAACTAGCTGATGAAACACCTTCACTAGTGCGTTGGCTAATTTGTGGATTCCGTTTAAGGAAAGCTTTGATCCATCCAATACCAGGACGATTGTCTTTAAACGGATTGGGACGTGGATTGTATTGCAAACATTTCTGAATATTGCAAATAATATCCTCTTTTTTCTAGGAAACCCTTTTCTAGCTAGCTCTAAAATCCAGTTTACGAATATTGCTTCTTCTGCGCTTGTTAATATACGCTGAGGGCCGAACGTCTCCTTATGCCTAGGATTTTGTTTCCAGGATAGGATTTTGGGATGCCATATGTTTTTGAAATACCCCTAAGTGATGATTTTCCGCTTGACAACTCTTGAAGTGCTGCTTGTAGGACATTTGATTCGTAGTTTGGTTTCTCTGGCATAATGAAGGGGGTTTAAGAAAGAATGAAGAATAATTGTGCGACTAAGGAAATACACTAATTTTAATTATTAATAAACACGTCTCCAATAACTGTGTGGCTTACAAACATAGTTGTTAGACACCGTGTCCAATAACTAAATTTTCCATGTTTAAGCATTCAGTTATTGGACACCTCTGTAGGGATAACTTAATGCTAGAAAACAGCAAGTATACATCAGCTGAAGCAAGTTTAACATAGTAACTTACTCTTGTGAAACACTGGCACTTCTAACGGCTTTGTAACTACACAATCTTAAAACTTAAAAACTTAAAAGAACGTGTATGTCTTAACACTTTTAATAACGAAACACGACCAACTACTGACACATTTTACATTGACAACGAGTTATAGACGACATTTGGCGGGAACCAACTTAATGGTTGTTAAGCTAACATATACGACCCACCATTTGTAACTAAAAGTTGCATTAACAGTATCTGTATTACTATTACAGCTTCCTATATTTTCATTTGATCTTCGACTTGGTCATTCGTGCTTTTTTTGGCCTTGGAGAGGTTGAAGAGTGCAAGAGTGCCATACCATGCTCTGGGGCGTGGTTTCCGGGTTTGATTGATTGATTTGAAAGAGCGAGATCAAGGACGTGGTTTTCCAAGCATCTCTATGCACTTAAGCACATTTGGCCCATTGTACACCCTAACTAAGTTTCCGGGTCATACTCAAACACCCAAGACTCGTCATCAGTAATGACAAGTTCCAGACAATGGGGGATCATTTCCAATCGATTCCAAAAACCAAGGCACTTTTCCCTCCCGATGTCCTTTTGGTCCTGCGAAAGGTTTTTCGGAACCATTTTTGCGCAGATTTTTCTCTTCCCCAATCCATTGGTCAAAATCTGATGAACAGTGGTGTAAGTCAAATTCAATTCTTCCCCGATCATTCTGATTGTCAACCGACGATCTGAACGCACAAGATTCCGGACTCTGTCGACATTTTCATCGGTTTTTGAAAATGAAGGCCTTCCGCTGCGAGGTTTATCTTCAATCGACTCTCTTCTTTCTGAAAATGCCTTAAACCACCGAAAAACCTGGCCCCTTGACAAAACACTGTCTCCGCAGGCCTGCGGAAGTTTTGCAAAAGTTTCCTTTGCACTGTGCCCCTAGTCTGATGCAAAATCTGATAGTACACCGTTGCTCGAAATTGATGTCACTCATTTTCAGAACGCACTAGAAAAACTGTTTAACGAAAAGAAGCGCTATGGACAACGAAATGACTCTAGCGATTTCAAACTCGTACTGAAGGTTCATCTGCCGCCCCTTCCACTCCCATGTCCTCAGTGTTGCCAGATCGAACGCTACGCTACCAGTCTCATTACTTCATTTACAAATCTCGTATGTACTAACCTTTAGGCATACACACAGCACCAGGACAATTAGAGAGGGTTCATTCTCGTAGCGTTTCAAAATGTACCACATAAGTAGGTTGAAGTGTTCACATTACATTAATTTTGAGATATGCCGTTTTGGGCTCAGATAATAATAACACTAAGTAAACAACCTTACTTGCACTTTTATTATACTCAATCAAAATTGAAATTCGATCGAAACAGTATTATAAATGCACTATAATAAATCGACTTCTAGCATTTGTCATATAAATTTCCTACAAAAATCTATTTGCGTGTAATATCAAAGTAAACAGCTCCAATTGAACCTGAAAACCAGATTCACAATGCCATTGCAAATACGAGGAGTGTTCCAGTTTAAATAGGAATGTTTAAATTAAAATTAAAAATCGCATCTGACAACAATTCCGAAAAGTAAATAAAGTAAAGGTTGGACGTGATTCTTGTTAACATATCCATGGCAATTGTTTCGTTTCGTTATTTTGATAGTTACACTTACGATGTCTGAAAGTTCTGTTCATTGTACCGCGCAATAACGCATAATAATTACATTTCTTAGGAATGAAAGGGTAAATTCGACTGAAATTCTTACACGCTGCAAGCACAATCAATATCTTTCTAAAAGTCGTGTGTTTGCGCCGTAGGCATTATTAAAGATGGATGAATGAGCCTCATATATGACGAGCTGCAACTTTGGTTAATCGTGAAAACAAAGAACAAGTTAATGGTAAGGCCATTAACTTGTCTTTGTTTATTATTCTTAAGTTAATGGCCTTATTCAGCAAGACAGGCGAGTTCCTCATATTTCTCAAAATTTACAAATTAGTGTCAGAAGTGTCATAAAAACACCCTAAAGTATAGGGAGGTGAGTGGCAGGTAAAGTTTGCGCTAGTTTACCGAAGAATACATATTGAATCGTTTGCAAATAGTTTCTTCTTTACTGCCGCGATTTGAGAGGGATGGAGGTGCATTTTTGGACTCAAGTTTAATCAGTTGACACAACTGATGAAACTTGAGTTCACTATTTTACTCTTGAGTTAAAATCTGCAAGCAGACGTGATGCCACATCACACGCCAAAGAAAGCAAAACAGTGTTATCAGCTATTAAAGTGATGACAATATTTTTTTATTCTCAAGAGTTTCTCTTTGTTGGTTTCTTTACAAAACGTCGTACGATTAATGCAGACTATTATTTGACACGTATGTGCGATAAAGTTAAGCAGGCGATCAGGAATATACAGAAGCGCAGACAAAATTCTGGTTGCTTTCTCCAATAGAATACTCACCCTCGAAATGCTGCAAGAACAATTGAAACCATAAACAAATTTCAGTGGGACCTTCTTCTGCCTGCAGCATACAGCCCTGATCTTGTTCTCTCCGATTTTAATTTGTTTGCCCCACTAAAATTATTGTTAGTGTGGATGGGAAAAATTGCAGTTAAATAACAACGTTATCGAAGCTGTTCAAGGATCAAGGGTGGATGCTCATGCAACCCAAAAACATCTTCCAGAAAGCTTCCAGGTGGATGCATTGCTAGGCAGGGCCTACAGCAAAAAGTAATATAATTTTCATAGTCGTAATACTGCAATACACTTTTTTATTACGTTACTAAATTCCATACATTCTTCCTGCAATTTTAATTGTATTCGCTTTATTTCATTATGTATTGTCCGTTCTGTGTGTCTACGGTGTGGAAAAGAAGTGGTTTCGCAGTTTAAATGAAATATTCATTTTAAACCTACAGAAATAAAAAAAGCATTTTTACAAAATGTTTGTCCATTTTATGTATGTGACTCTCGGTATCGTCTAAGCAATTGATCCGAATTTGAAAAGTAGGGATTTTAAAAATTCATCAAGACTACAATATAGTGAAAACTACGAAACCTGTAACGAAAATTACACATGTTTTCCAGTGATATTTTTGTTTCTCAGAAGCTTTTCTGCCATTTAGAAAATTGGATGGTATGAGGAGTGTAAGGTAAATTTAGTTCACCACAATTGTTTCAGAATGCGGATCGAAATCTCAAAAACCATTAGTCTAACATAAACTAAATTCCACAAATGCGTCAACAATAATTAACTACAAGTTAAAAACGGGCAATATATTGTTATTGCTTTCATAAAGCAGGATCCGGAATTAAAGTTCTTAAATAAAAATCAGTATTTCCGAACAATATAAAATAAAACGCTTCATTTAAATTAAAACAAATTTGTGTTAGTTTTTAATAAAGACTATAAGAAATTGCCCGAAGTATCACTTATGTGACTGGTTAATTCATATTAGTTAATTACTGTCTGAGGAACTACTTTAGAATTTATTTTTAGAAAGAAACATTTCATTTAAAATTATTTCTATAATATATTTAGGGTAGTTCAGTCACAAAAAAAGCATTAAAATCCTGCACGTCGATAAATTTAAAGAAATATCCGTAGAAGCTACCAATTTAACGATTAGCAAAGTGTAGGTAATTTGATTAGAAAACATTATAAATAATGTTAAATATTATTAGTTGCAAACCAGTGTTTATTTTCTACAAATAACTATTGAAATAATCCCATAGATCCTTAAAAAAGTGAGAGCTATTTTAAAGGGCGGTTATGATATTTCCAGCATTTATATCATGGTATTAATATCAACAATTATAACAAAAACTAACCTTTAGCTATCAATATTTGCATCAGAAGTTTGAAATCAATCGAATCAATTAATTATTTCTAACCATTGAAAAAATGATGTATAGGCAAAGAAAGTACGCCCAAACCCAAATCATCTCCAACTAGCATCCCGTTATTTCAAGCCCCCTCAATTGCTCAACCCAAGAAAAATAAAAGTTATCTTCCTCACAAGAGTCTCTAGTAGAAGCCTTAGAAGAACATTTAGAACCCCTCAAGAAAATGTTTAACGAACCCGCACATCACTTCCCCTTATCTTTTGAACAATTTAAACATTTCCTGGAAAACGCACACGGAGCCCCAAATGTTATGAATGTCGCTTTAAAGTATACTACAGACTTGAATTCACTCAAGGAAATGATTACGTTCATTTACCCACATGCTTCTAAAAGTTTAAAAAATAAACTAACTAGAACACAAAACAAATTAAATCGAAATATAGCGAAAGAAATCGGCGAAGAATCAAATATATCATCATTTTCTGATGATCAAGAATCAGTTCAAGATGATAATACAATGGAATATTAATAGCTACTTTACTCAACTAGAACATCTCAAATTGCTCATTAAAGACACCATACCTAATGTTATATGTCTGCAAGAAACCAATTTTAAAGACAACTACTGTGCGACTATTAATGGGTATTCAGCTTTTCATAAGAACCGCCCAGCTCCGAATATCGCCAGCGGAGGAGTAGTTACATACATACGAAACACCATACCGGCCACTGAATTTCTGATAACATCAGTGTACGAAACAATCGTCATACAAACTTATCTACCCCACCCCATCACTATTTGCAACATATACCTACCTAACAGTAAAGTAATAGAAACTAACGAACTAAATAACTTAATCACACAACTTCCATTACCTTTTATCCTCCTCGGCGACTTCAATGCTCACAATACATTATGGGGAAGTACGCACACCGACAGACGAGGTCGAATTATAGGTAAAATGATAGAGGATCACGATTTAATTCTTTTAAATACTGGAAAACCAACACACATAAACTCGTCAACAGGAAAATTATCTACTATTGATCTCTGCATTTCGTCTCCTCAAATATCACCAACACTATCATGGGACACTTTATCCGACCCATACAGTAGTGATCATATTCCGGTGACTCTTACTTTAGAAACACATTCACCACTTAACAAAGATTATACCAGAAGATCAAAATGGAAATACGATGAAGCAAACTGGGAACTTTTCAAGGAAATTATTGACTCCCAACTTGAATCAATACCCCTAGGTAATGACATCAATATAAACGTAATGAATTTCAACAATTTAATACTTCAATCAGCTGACCAAAGCATCAGGAAATCAAACACATTCCTACACCGTTCCCCTGTCCCGTGGTGGAACAACCAGTGTGAAGTAGCAATAAAAGCAAACAAAACAGCTTTCTACAAATTTAGACGGAGTAAAACTCAAGAAGATTTCATCACTTATAAGCAACTCAGATCCAAAGTACAGTAAAAGAAAGTAAGAAGAAATCGTGGTCCCTATTCGTAAATTCTATAACACCCTCATCGAACCCATCCACAATATGGACGAAAATTAAGAAAATTAAAGGACTCCCTTATTCCTATAACCCCCCCTTCTATCAAACAACAATGTTGTTATTAACGATACCGAACAAATTACAAACATATTAGGAGAAACGTTTTATAACAATTCAAGCAACACATCCTACGATGATGAATTTTTAAACTTTAAAAGAGAAGTAGAAGAAGTTCCCCTGCTCGCTTCTCCAAATGACAACAACCCAATAAATGACCCTCTACGTTTAGAAGAATTATGCCTCGCTTTAAATAACATAAAACCGGTTTCTAGTCCCGGACCTGATGAAATCCCTTTCATATTCTTACGTAACCTATCAACTAACGGAAAATTGAGATTGCTAGATATCTACAACGACCTTTGGACACATCATAGTTTCCCCAACCAGTGGAAAGAAGCTTTTATCATTCCAGTATTAAAGCCTAGCAAAGACAAAACAGATCCCCAAAATTATCGCCCCATCTCACTAACAAACTGTATGTGCAAACTCATGGAAAAGATCGTTAACCGCAGACTCACCTGGTACCTAGAACACAATAACCTTCTGACAAATAGTCAAAGTGGGTTTCGCAGAAACTGCAATACCATGGATCCAATAATCAGCTTAGACACGGAAGTACAACAAGCCTTTAAAAACAAACAACAAGTCATTGCGATCAGTTTCGACATCGAAAAGGCGTACGACCTCACCTGGCGTAGAAGAATAATTCAAAACATGATCAATTTCCAACTAACAGGCAATATTTTAGAATTTATAAAAAACTTCCTAAGCGAAAGGTACTTCAGAGTAAAACTGCAAAACACAGTCTCTAAGAAATTTAAACAAGAAAATGGAGTTCCACAAGGAGCCATACTAAGTACAACTTTATTCTTAATTGCCGTTAACGACGTAACTAGCATCGCCCAACACCCAGTAAAATTATCACTATATGCTGATGACCTAATAATGTACTGTAGTAAAAATCTTATAACTATGTACAAGAAATCTGGTACAAGAAGCAATAATGAAACTAATAAACTGGTGCAAGCAATCCGGCTTTAAATTATCAGCAAATAAGACACAAGGAATCATTTTTTCTAAAAAGAACAAACAACAGATCCTACCAAATATTTATATCAAATCACATAAAATAAATTTCTGCCACACTCTTAAATATTTCGGTATGGTTTTTGATTCAAAAATGACCTGGACTCATCATATAAAACAGCTTAAAGACGATTGCCATAAGAGATTAAATATTATCAAAGTGTTAGCTAACTGTAACTGGGGCGCAGACAAAACAATCCTTATATCAATATACAAATCGCTTATAAGATCCAAATTAGATTATGGTTCAATTATCTATGGAACAGCAAATAAAAGTACTTTGAAAACACTTGACTCCATTCACCACTCAGCATTAAGGCTATGCTTAGGAGCATTCCGTACAAGTCCAACCCGAAGCATATTATGCGAAGCTAGCGAACCACCCTTAAAATACAGAAGAGAATAACTAATTCTCAATCACGCCTGCGCCATTGCCTCTAACCCAAAAAACCCAAATTTCCCCTCGCAATTTAATCCCCAAGCAACTCACTTCAGGTCAACTAATCCCAAACAAACTCCTACACTGCCTTTCAGAGCAATCCAAATCCTTTCCTCAATTGATCAAAATATTCCTCACGTAATAGAAAATACCTTCCCCAATTCCCCTGAATGGACTTTACTAAAACCGTATATAATCAAAGATCTGTGCCACATATCGAAGCAAGAAACTAACCACATTTTCATCCGGTCGTCTTTCCAAGAAATAATTAATCGTTTCCCAAATCATCTATTAATATATACCGACGCTTCAAAAACAAATGCAGGAGTAGGGTCCGCAGTAGTAACACCCACAAGTACACTAATGCTTAAACTTCCGCCAGCAACCAGCATTTTTCCGGAGAACTTTTCGCAATCCTTCAAGCCACAGGTTTATAGTAGAAGTAGTGTCACAAAACCACTTTTTGATAATATCCGACTCTTTGAGTGCTCTACAAGAACTTCAATCTCACGAAACAAAAAACAAAACAGCTATACAAATCCAAGAAAAGGTAACATCTCTTCAACAGATTGGGAAAACTATCTTACTGTGTTGGGTCCCCTCTCACGTGGGTATTCCCGGAAACGAAGCAGCCGACCGTGCAGCTAATAAAGCTATAACTTCTTCAAACTCCCAAGTCGCCAAAAAAATATCTAAAGAAGATCTGAAATCGTTTTATAAACATTGCATCAACAAGAAATGGCAACTTGAATGGGAATCCTCCAATTGTAAACTACTCCCAATCAAACCACAAACGAAAGAACAAGTACTAACTCACTCACTGTCCC